>CANXYC012389392.1:0-48177 GCA_948193065.1 Aleurites moluccanus | reverse complement strand
ACATTACAAGTCCCAATATTTTGTAAAAATGTGTAAAATTTTGTAACAATTGCTTATATTTTGTAAATCTGGCAATTTACAAAATTTTACAATTCAAGTCTCAATATTTTGTAAAAGATTTACAAAATTTTGTAAAGATTGCTTATATTTTGTAAATCTGGCAATTTACAAAATTTTGCACGGTCATTCTTTTCCTTTAATATTATTACTACTCTTTAATTAATAAAAATATTTCAAATTCTTTTCCACTTTATAATTTGGGAAAAAAAATTCCAAATTAATGACATTTTAGGGTTTAATTTTTTTTTCCTTATTATTACTAATTTTTAAATTTCCTGAAAAATACATTTTTTTCAAATTATTGCTACTTTTTAAATTAAAAAAATATTTTACATTATTGTTTCAAATTATAATTTATCCTAAGTAATTTCAACTAACAATCTTTTTAAAAAATTCATATTTTCATAATATTGCTAATTTTTTTCTCTTCATATAATAATTATTACTAAATCGATTATATTTAAAAAAAAATATCTATAATCATCTCAAACAAAAAAAATTTAGTTTAATTTATTCCAAATTATCATTAACAACTTGAAGAAAAAAATATTTTTTTCATTTTTAATATTAATACTTGTTTTTCCATTAAACATATTTCCAGTAATTATTTTTTCATATCATTATTAATTTTTTCCCTTCATATACTAATTATTATAAAATTATATTATTTATTATTTTACTACTAAAATTTTTATGCCCAACAGATGCTACAGCAAGAAATGATAGGGCGGCAAACTAGAATTTTTGGCGGGAAAAACTTAAGCTATTATATTAATAGGTTACGGTTTCATTTTTTCCTATTGGCAGGATTTTTAACTAACAACAATTCAAGTAAAAAAAACTTCAAGTAATAGTAGCAATTCCCCTTTTGTTCATATTACCAATTCTTCCAAGTCACATCTCGATGTTAGGAGCAACTTTAAAAAGTGAAGGGTGAGAACTAAGTTTCCGTATGGTTTTGCATTTTATAGCGACTGTTAGTTGTTATTGTTGCTAATAACTGAAAATTATTATTTAATAATTAATTATTTTAAAATTATTATAAATATTTAGTAAAATTATTATTAGTTGTTAGTTGTTAATATATTTAATAATTATAAAAAATAAATATTAATATTTATTTTTTATTTAAATATTATTTTTAAAGGGTAATTTAGTTTTTTTTTTTACTTCAAAAAGTTAGATTTTTTTTTTAAAAGTTTCAAATTAGAGTTTTTATAAACAACTGTTTTTTTATTATCTAACAGCTAACAGTTATCAGTAATCAAACTAATATAATGTAGCTGTTGGAAAACAAAAAGCTAACAGTTGTATCAAAAATTTTATCAAACACTTATTAAAATTTACAAAAATCATAAACTTTATTTTTTTTCCTTTTTCTTTTTTTCTTTTGAGTTAAGTTTTCTTGGATACTATATGCTTGTGATTATTTCTGGAGTACCAGGGAAGCTTTAATGGTGTCAATTAATAAGAAAGTTTTTACCTTCTGCTTTAATTTTGGGATGTTTATTAAAGATATATTATTATGATAATTATAATGAGAAAGAAAGTGTCTAGCTTATGCTTTGATTGTGGGATGTATACTAAAGATATATTGTTATGATAATTATAATGAGAAAGAATTTAGAAAGGAGAAATTGAGAAGCAAGGAATGAGAAGTGCATTGAGAATTTCAAAATCATTTTACGCCTATTTGGAAACAAGAATTGGAATTGGAATTGGAATTGAGAATTTCAATTTTAATTTAATTTTCTAGAATTAGAATTCTATTGAAATTATAATTCTAATATTTGTTTTACACAAAAAATTAAAATTGAAATTGAAATTAAATAAAAAAAAATAGTGACGATGAAAGTGACGGTGGAATTGAAAGTAGCGGTGGAGTTGAAAGTAGCGGTGGAGTTGAAAGTGATTGTGGACCACCGGCGATGGCGGTTGGGGAAGTGGTGGATCACCGGCGAAAACGGTCCAGCAAATCATCGTCGCCGGTGATGACGATTCTGCGAGCCATCGTCGCCGGCGATGATCGTCAAGCGAGCCACTGTCATCTGAAGTGGTGGACCACCGTCGCCGACTATGACGGTAGGGCTAAAGCTGGAGGTGACGATGACAGTGGTGCTGGGTGTGGCAGTAGAAGAGAGAATTATAGTGGTGATTATGAAATTATAATTCTTATGGATTGAGAATAGAATTGTGAAATTAGTTTTTTAGTTATATTACAATTTCATAAAATTTTAGTTAGAATTTCAATTTCAATTCTAGATAACTGTCAAATACTGGAATTGGAAATTTCAATTCCAGACACTCCAAATGGACCCGGGGGGCACGGTTGGTTGGCTATTTACATCACAATGAGTTTGGTTCTTATAATGGTATCACTTTCTTTTCTTTTTCTTCTTTAATTTTTAAGTATTTCCTAGTCAAATATTTTGTTAGCACCAAGAATTTTAGTTATATTTTCTAAGAGTTTTATATGCTTTTAAAGTGTGTTTTTCTCAGTGTCATTAATAATCATCAAAAAAAATTTTAATGTATGAAAAAATAAAAATTTGAGAGTTTGATGTGGATAGATTAATTTTTAAGAAGATAATAAATAAATCTGTAAAAGAAATTTCAAGATGTGTTTTGCCTTTTTGAAATTATAATACTTATTTATTGATAGCCATAAAACATATATAACAAAAATTGTAACTAAAACTCAAAATATTAATTATTATAAAATAAAATTGACTCTTTATACCACTAAATAAAATATAAAACTCTCTAGTGACATAATCATATATATTGGTTCAAATCCAATCTCCTTGTGGAAGAGATAAGTGAAAACAAGATCAAGATGTGATGAGAGAATCTTCTTTAGTAAATTTAAGATATGTATCCCAATATTTTGTGTATCTAACAAAATCTTGGCATCATGTATTAGAACAAAAGGGTGAGGTGTTAAGGATAGTGGGTGGTAGTTGGGTTTATTGTAGACACAAGATTGTTTTCTTTCTAGCAAAGATAGAGGTAGTTTCTTTTGGCTAATGTGGGACCTTTTAGAAAGGTTGAGATAATATTTGCTTGTTATTGACCTCTCACCTGATTTTTTATTTCTTATTTTTTTATATCTGATTTTCATTTGCTTTTATGTTCATTGGATGTAAAGTTTCTTAATTAGTGTAATCTTTGTAGAGTCTAATAATCAATTATAAGTTTCATAATAAATAAAATTAGAATTTCAAATCAAATCTCCAAAATCTTTTTCTTATCTAAAAATTTTAAATATACAGAAAAACTTTCTAATTAGCATTGCCATGTGTATTTTAAATGTGCATATTATATGAAACAACAAAAATTCTTATAGTTAACTCTAACATAGTATGAAAATGGATATGCTATTCTTATAGTAAGCACACTGAATTAGACCTACATTGGCCCATTAGAGATAATAAACCCATCACATAAGTCATCATTTAAATATAAATTGCATTTCATGCACATATATTTAAATTGTAATTATTCAGTGCATCTTCACAAATTAAAATCACCAACAATTAATATTGGATTGAAAGTTTTTTTTTTTTTACTCAAGTATAAATTTTAGGTGAGTCAGAACACCTTAGCCGAAAAACTTCCATTAATTTATAAATTTTTTTTATCTAAATTTAATTTTTATATAAAATAAATTATCTACTTATTCGATATTAATTTTCTGATTTGTTGACCGATCTTCGAAGTGGGAAATATTGAATTTACTTTTTATATACGGCTTCACCATCATAGCTCGGTCAATTAATAAAATATTATTATTTTTAAGGTATTTTATGATTTTGTGTACAACTTAACCAAAATTATAGGTTTAAATAATCGGACTCGAGTTGAGAGGACTAGTGGATAAACATCTTGATCCACTTGGGCCTGACTTGGCCTGCATGTTTTACAACTAAATAGGAAAATATTATATAAATATATTATTTTTTGATTTTTTTTAATTTTATGATTATTTTTTTTTATTTTTTAATATATATTTAATATATATGTAATATATTTTTGATATATATTTAATATATATCTTATTTTTGAAAAAATATTTTTAAATATATAGTATTTTTAAAAAAATATTTTTAGGTATATAATATTTTAATTTTTTTTTTAACAGTAAAAATGAAATATTTTTTATTTTTTTAAATATTTTTCAAAGAATCCAAATTAAATAATCATAGGGCCTCCAACACTAATAGCTAAATTGGGGTCACCCGAAACTAATCTATATATATATAAAAAACTTTTTATATGGAATTTAGATAAGAGGTAAAATTTTTGAATTATCCAATAAAAATATGATTTTTAATGAAAAAAATAAAAATGAACGTCTTACAATTTTTAAATTGATTGATTTAATATTATTCTTAATTAAAATTATTATTTTATTATCTTTTGTATCCTAATAAAAATAAAATCTATTAAAAAAATCTTAATATAAATTAAAGTTATAATAAATACATATACATGCGACTACTATTTTTTTCATATTTATTTGCAATATTAATGTCCCATATTTATATGCAATATTAATGTCCCATAAGTTAAGATATTGAAAATATCTCATATTAGTGGATTATAAAAATAAATATTTAAATATATTTAAATAGATAATTTTATCATATTTATTTGGTTAAAATATTTTAAAATTAAGGTGATTCAATAAAAAAATATTATTAAATAATTCACCCTTTTCATATTGTTCCTCTAATAAATTTTTTCATGGTATCAGAGCGGGAGCGGGTTCCGATCCTGGTTTGCTAAAATATAAAATTACCAGTGAGTTGATATCTCACCAAACTAACTACCAGATTGAATACCAATTATTTGTGAGTTAATAACTCATCAAACTACTATATTGAATACTAAATTACTTGTGAATTGGTAATCCATTAAACTATCATATTGAATATCAAATTATCAATAGATTGGTAACTTATTAAATTATTAAAATATAAAATCTATTTGTATTATTAAAATACAAAATCTATTTGAATTGTTAATTATCAACTGACCAGGTATCAGTTACAACTTAAAGAGAGAGTATTGAAATATAGAAAATATCTCACATTGGTGAATTATAAAAATAAATATCAATATATATATAAATAGATAATCTTATCATTTAGCTTGATTCAAGTTTTTGCAGTTAAGATAATTTAAAAAAAAAATTACTAAATAATTTACTTTCTAAATTGCTTCTCTAATAAATTTCTTTATCGTATTCTTTCAAAATTAAATCTCTCATATTCAATATGATATTTTTTTTGTTATTTTTAGTTTTTATCGTACTTATTAACTTTAGTTTAATAGCTTAATTAATATTTATATATATTTCTAAAATTTCTAAAATAAAAAATCTCATTGACTATTTCATCATTTTTAAATCAAATTGTACGGACAAAATATTTTGGAATTACTTTGGATCTTAATATCATATCTAAATCAATAATCGAATTAAATCCAACAGTACCAAACTATGTCAAAATAACTGAGATATATACATATGTATGTGTATATGATTTTACAATTACATATATAATAATTTTTTATAATCTTATATGAATTCATACAAAATTATAAAAAATTATTAAATAAATAGGTGTAAAATCATTATATATAAAAAATAATAAGTTTATTACTTGTGTTATTTTACATGAATTGTTAATTGTTGATTCATAACATGAATGGTTAATTGTTGATTCATAAATACTTTAGATAAAAGATATTAATATATAATATTTATAAAAATATATATATTTAAAAGAAAAAATATGGATATTAATATATAATATGTATAAAGAAATATGTATTTAATTTTTTTTTGTTGGCATATGAAAATTTTTAAAAGTATATTTTTAAGAAGTTTATGAAGATTGATAAAGAAAGAAGATGATGGACATTTTATTTTGTAACAAAATTATTGTGTGGATTTTTATTATTTTTTTTTTATGAAACATGATGAATATTTTAGTAAATTGTATTGATTTAATTAGAGTTTTACTAAAAGTATTCAATTTCCAAATCAAACTTTTCCAAATTTTTGGGACAAGACAATATGAAAATTTTTTATATATTAAACTATTTAAGATTTTCAATTTTAAAATCTTCGACTTTTGGGATGGTTTTGGATATTTAACAATCCTCAAATTATACCAAATCGTTTTCATCCCTACTTATAGGATTGACAACATACTCTAATTTAAAATTTTAAGGCAATAGATATATAAATCATTCTCACTTATATGTCTCTCATAATTTATTCTCTTTACAATGTGAGATTCTATCCACTCTCAAAATTTTAATAATCTCTTTTTTAAGTGTGAATTTTCAAAATGAGTCACATTAGGCTTAAACTCTTGTTAAGCGAAAGTTTTGAGCATATATAGTAAAGAATCTCAATACTCTGTTGATTTGGACGCACTGAAAGTTTTCTTGCTTTTACACTGAGTTATCAGTTCTGATACTACTTATTAGCAATGAGAGTCCATTTCATAGGAGGTTTTCTTAATGGGCCAATAAAAATAATATTTCAGCTCAAAATTTTAAGTCAATCAATTTATGAGTTCTTTTCATTTATATATAAGGAAATATTATATAAATATATTATTTTTTGACTTTTTTTTTTTAATTTTACTGTTCTTTTTTTTTTTACTGTTTTTTAGTATATATTTAGCATATGTGTAATATATTTTTGATATATGTTTGATATATATCATATTTTTGAAAATATATTTTTAGATATGTAGTATTTTAAAAAAAATATTTTTAGATATATAGTATTTTTGGAAAAATATTTTTAGATATATAAAAATAAAATATTTTTTATTTTTTCGATATTTTTAAAAAGATCCCAATATATAATCCCTTATTGTTCCAATGTATACTTGCACATGAAATCCTTAACTGTATAAACTTCATATTATATATATTACTTATCTAATATGTTGAATATTAATTAATTTTAATATATATTATTTTAAATTTCATGTTGATTACTAAAAATTATATAAAATCACATGTTGGAAATTTATTGCAATATATATGTTTTGTTTTACTTCAAAATTCATATATATGATATTATTTATTGTTTGATCCAAAATAAATCCATAAATTTGATTTATATCTATCTACACAGATATTTGAGCTCTAAAATGATACTTTTCTTTCTCTCTATCCAACTCTAATAATGGACATTGATTCTTAAAATTTTATGACTTAAAGTTTCAATTTATATTTTTATAATCCATATATTTTTTTACCTTTTAATTATTGAGATATTTCTTATATACTTTAGAGTGTATCGTGTAATATAATCATTTCAAAAGTTTTACCCTCTAAACTTACTATTCATAAATGATATTACCTTGATATAATATTTCTATTTTTTGTATCGATAATTTTATTTGTACAAGAAAAAAAAAACTTAAATTTTGATTTTTCTTTTTCAAAAGATGGCGTCCACTTCTCAATAGTATTTACATCCTATTCAATACAATTCAATAAAAAAAATACATTGAAGTTAGCAATCAGTCGATTTAATTTAAATTAAAATGAATTTTTTAAAATTAATAAATTAAATAATAATTTTTAAAAATCAAACCGAATTAAATTTTGAATCGAATCGAATTAAAAATTATCTAGATTAAATTAAATCTATCTGATTCAGTTGGATTATTCGGATTATTTCAATTTTTTTAAATAAAATAAATATAAAATTATTAAAAATTTATTTTTAAATAAATGAATATATATAAATATAATATATATATTTCTTTCGATTCGATTATTTATTTTTTTTTTGAAATAAATTAAATTAAAAAAAATTAATTGAAATTTTAAAAATAATTAAATTTTAAATAAATTCAAACCAAATTAACCAAACTAAATTCAGTTTAATTTTCTCGGTTTTTTCTCACCCATCCAAACGCAATTGCAATATAAAACAAAAATTCCACACAAATCTACATAATCATCAAATAAAAATGTGCAGTCTCTACGTAGTAGGATTTGAAGATTCTCTGACCTCAACTTTAACCAATTATATTAAGACATCATTGGTTAACTTGTATTGTGATGAGTAGTTCGTCTTTAGACTTTTAAATGCTCCAGTCGGGCTAAGTCGGCACCTTTTTTTTTTTTTTTTTTTAAATTTAATTTAAATAAAGATTTGATATTGAGATTTTAAAATTTTAGAAATAATTTAAATATTAATGAATTAAAGAATCATTAATAATGATGTATATTCATCTTTTTAGAAATATTGAAACTGTTATTTTTAAAAATTATTTATCAAAATTAGATTATCTAATTATATATATTTAATATCTTATACAGTAAAATTTTTATAAATTAATAATATTGAGACTAATAAATTTTATTAATTAATCAATAAATTAATAATTTATTAATTTTAAAAAAATATTTATAATTTAATAAATAATATTTAATTAATTAAAAATTATTATATTTTATCAATTTTATAATTAATTCAATATGAATTAAATGAATTGAAAAAATATGTGATAAATTGAAAATAAATTAATTAAAATAGAAAAAATATGTTATCAATTAAATATGAATTAAATAAATTGAACAAAAAATTTATGTGTAAATTGAATATGAATTAAATAAAAGAAAAAAAAATATAAAAGTATAATTATTTATATTTAAAATAATTTTTATATAAATCACTTCAAATAAAATATAAAATATTTAGAAAAAAAAATAGACTTATATTTTAATAAAGTGTTATAGTCTATTATACATATAATGTTGATAAATTATTAATGATAAATTATTAATTTATAATATAAATAAAACCATATAATAATGTATGAATTTTTAAAAAAATATTATCTTATTAATTTAAATATTTTTTATTTAATTCATGTGAATTTTATTATTTTAACGCATTTCATGAGATTTATATATCTAAAAGGAAAGAAAGAAAAAATTATAAAATTTGAAGTATTTAATAATAACAATCGTATATCAATAAAATAAAATAATCTAAATATATTTTTGGATGCATGAATTTAAATTTAAAATTTATATTTAAAATTTATGATTTAAATTTATAAATATTTTATTTGAAAAGTATGAGGAATTTAAAATTTGAAATTTATTATTTAAATAACTATTTAAATATAAATTTGAATTTATAATGAAATTTGGAAAATATAATAATTCAAAATTATGTAATAATACAATTATTTTATACAAGTTATATCTTCTATATTATATATAAATTTATTTATTTTAGCTTAATATTACACATGATTTTTGCTTATTATTGTTTTAAATTTTATATTACACACAATACTTAATTAATTGTGTGAAGTTATAATGTGTAAAACTATTACTTTTCATATTATGTATTAATTATATAGTAACTTTCTTACTTCTTAGATATGTTGAGATATTTTAAGACTCGATTTATTATTATTATTAAAAAATAATTTTATTCTCAAAATCATAGAAAAAAAAATTTTATTTTTCATTTATAGACTTAAAAATAAATTTGATATAAAATTCATAACAACAAGGTAATAATAACTATTTAATTATTTCTTATCTTTTATTTAAAATTACAATGTTAAATTGGCTTTTAAAATTAAATCATAAATTGAAATATTTTCCTGAATCTCTAATTTTAATATGGTTGATTTTTTTAAGTTATATATAAAAAATAAATTTAGTATAATACCAAAAAAAGTCCTAGTTTAATATTTACTTACAATAATAAAAAAAATATTTAATAATGTGAAAAATAAAAAATTAATGGCAAAATTATAAAAAAATATTTATTTCTTTTTGGCTATTTGCTTATAAGATTAAAAAAAAAAAAAGTAGGGATAAAATAGAGTTTTAAATTAGAGGAAATAATAAATTTAAAATAACTAGTTAAAAAAAAGTATTTAAAATATTAAATTTTTAGTCTATATATTTAAATTAAATTTAAATCCACCTAATTTTAAAAATTTAAACAAATAATTTAATTTTAATTCAAATCCAAATCTTAAATTTAAATTTTTATCATTCAAACGCAATATAATTTAGTTTCAATTGGAATACGAGCACAAGATCTTTTAACTTTCGACTTCAAATCAATCTAATAGTAATTGGTTTAAATGTAAATCCAAACTGAAGATTTAATATTTAAAACCAAAGCAATATCATTCCCAATTCAATACCATTCATTTGTGCATGTTTATATCTATATATAAAAGGTTTAAGAATGTAAAATAAAATATTTTAAATAGTGAATTTATTTATGAATTTTTCATTTTTTTTTTCTGGATTAAATGCATAATTTAATCCCTTAACTTTATAAAAAAAAAAAATTCTTATGACATCCTTAATTTTCAAAATAACCTATTTAATTTCTACATTTTCTAATTTTGAATATATCCAATACTCCAATACTTATAAATCTATGAATTTAAATGTCTGCAAATACGTACACTTATGTGTAAAAATATAAATATATTAATAGTCAAATTTAATAATTATTCAGTCTTTTTAACTCTAATTTTTTAAACTTATCAATTTAATAATATTTTTTAATTGAATTTATTAGTAATTTAATTCTTTATGTGCATAACTTCACGTTATCTGTTGGTTAGAGTATTTTATGTTAAGTATATATAAAATAGAAAAGTTAAAGGGTGAAATAAGTTATTTTAAAAATTTAAGGTATCATGAGACGTTTTTATACATTCCACCTTATTTCTTTCCTTATGTTAAGTCCCTCTCTCTATCTCAGAGTCATGAGTCATATATGTTATATTGGCACAATACCAGGAAGGAAGGAAGGAAGGAAAGCATTTTTGGGGATGATAATTCCCATTCAGTCCGGTGTATGATAATATTTTTTTCTATTAATAAATAAAATAAAATAATTTTTTAATTTTAACCTGAATCGAATATAAATAATGATATGATTTATTTCAAATCGATTATATAAATTATTTATATTTATATTTTATTATTATTATATTTATATTTTTAATTTATAATTATTTTTGTTTGAAATATAAAATATATTAAATGAATATATAAAAAATACATAAATAAATATACATATAATAAAATAATATTAAAAATATTTTTTTAAAAAATTAAAAATAAATATTATTTGTTCTACTCTCTTCCATATGATTACCCATGCTGTTCTGCATCTTCAAAATAAGACAAATAACGGAGAAAATTTTTTAAATCATCTAATGGGTCGAGGAGGGTTAATGTTTTAAAAATATATTAATTTTTTTTATATTGATTTTTTAGAGTTTAAAAAAATTTTGTAAAATTTTTTAAAAATCATAATATTATAATATTTATTATAACGAATCTAATAATATATTTTTTGTATAAAATAAAAATTAGGATCTAAAAATATATATTAAAAATATATTAAATTTAAATTATTAAATTTTAATAATATAAATTTAATATACTTATATTATATTTTTTAAATTTATTTAATTTTTATTTTATATAAAAAATATATCATATGATTTGTTATAATAAATATTATAATATTATAATTTTTAAAAAAATTTTAAACTCTAAAAAACTAGGATAACAGGAGCTAAAGTGTAACCCCTCAACCCCTATTCAATTTGAATTTTATAAAATTTACATTGATTATCATAAAAAAAAAAAAAAAAAGAGTATATACCATGGCATGTGTTTGGGGACAACAATAAATGGGCCCCACATGTAGGGCCCAAAAGGTGCAAAGCCAGCAAGAAGCCAAGAAGATGATATCACCACCTATTCCACTTTTGCTATTGCTGCTCTGCTTCTTTTAACTACTTCCTTCTCCTCATTGTACGAATTCAATCAAACACTACATAATTTTAGAGAGAGAAATTCTGAAAACTTGGGTTTTAGAGAGAGTGAGTGGTTCTAGGATTGAAAACAGCAGAGTGGAGCGAGGATTTGGGCGAGAAATGAGATTGAAAAATAAATATGTTTATACTTATTTTCGTTGTCCTATAGATTTGCTTGGTTTTCAATTTTATAACATTTAATTATATTTAATTTACTAAATTATTATTAAAAAAAACCAAGAACAAAAAAAATTTTTTTTTTTTTAAATTTTAATTTAATGTTATTTGTATATATATATATATATAAGTTATGCAAATCCCTTTCTCAGACAAACAAACAACTGTGGTTTGAGAAAAATCCGAAACTTTTTCAGATGCTCTCTCTCTTCTCACTCTTTTAGCTGAAATATTGGCTGAGCTTGTGGGTTTGTTCCTCTACTCCCATAAAGATATGCCGATCTTGACTCTAGCCAGCGAGATTTTTGGTAATCTTTTTTTTCTTTTACCCTTTTAACTTTGGTTCCTGATTCTTGAAATTCATTTCTATATCTTCCTGTTATAAATTTTGATTTCAAAATTATGCCTTCTTAAAATTCAAGATTTTTTTTTTGTGTGTGTGTCTCTCTAAATCTTTCTACCTTGTTTTAGTTCAAATTTTCTTTAAATACTGTCCTTTAAAAAAAAATAAAAAAAAATTGGTGTCTATTCAAGTTGGTTTTTGAAAATTTAGAATTTCTGGAAGTCTTGTTGTTGTTCATAACAAAAAGGATCCAATGAAATCCCAGAAACTGGATCCTTCTTTTCAATTTTGTTGCATATGGATGTTTTGAGTTCTTGAAAGATTCTTTGAATTTTTCATGTAATTAGATGGAAAATAACAAGAATGGCTCAAGAAGAAGAAACCCAAAAGTGTAGCAATAGTAATAGTGGTGGTGGTGGTGTTAACATAGGGAATTTAGGTAGATCATCCAAGAAGCAAAAGCAAAAGAAAGTTCCACAAAGAGGACTTGGTGTGGCACAACTAGAAAAGATTAGATTAGAAGAGCAACAAAAGAAAGATGGGTCTATAATTTTGATATCTCCTCCTCCTCCTCCACCTCCAATTATATCATCATCATCATCATCACCACCCAATGAATCAAATTCCAATCATCACTTAGTGTCTATTCCAAATTACAATCAGTCTTATTCCTCTTCTTCATCAATTCCTTACACTTGTGATATCTCTTTCCCAAATTCAATACTTAAGCCTCAAAATCTTGACATTTTTAACTCAAATTCTTTTGGGTGGCAATCAATTTCTGTTCATCAAGGGCATGGAAATATGCCTAAGATTTGGAATTATTGTGACCATAACAATCTTGAAAAGGAGATTTGTGGGGTTGATCCTGGATTGGCTTTCAGGTCTGGTTTAAATTTACCATTTGAATCAAATCCCATTTGGCAAAACCCTTGTTTGATGCAAAGAGCACAATATCATCCCCAACCTCCTCCTCCTCCTCCTCCTTGTTCAATGGTATGATACATTCTTGGTTTGGTTCATTTTAGATGCTTAATTTGTTTTCTCTAGGTAAACTTTCATTATTTTTATTTTGGTAATTGATTTTGTTGGAAATTAATTGTTTAGGTAAATGTCTCATTATCAACAAGTTCATCATCATCATCTCTACTAAATTTGCACATGGAACTCCCTTCAAACCAAAGTTATTATGGGAACTATTCACCTTTTTGGCCAGAGGAAGAAAAGGTGAGTTTAACTTTCTTGTAACATTTCATACTATAATCAATTAATTCTCTATTATTAAACTTTAACAGAAAATTTCATTAATTAATGGAAATTTTTTTTGTTGGTTATGTTTTATTAATTGGTGAATTTGGTTGAAATGTAGTATAGATAGTTGGCACGAAGAGGCCATACCCATTTGCTCTAGACAATCCTCCAGGTCCTTCTTTTCATTGCAAGTTCCCTCCTTTTGTACATCCCATTGGCAGATCAGATGAATCAATTTCATTTAGCAATGGAAGCACATTCAATTTCACTCCTATCAATCTTAATTTCAGGTTTACTTTTATATCAAATCTTTTTTCTTTCTTTTGGTTAATTCTCACTCATGAAACCATTATGAAATCACTAATTCAATGTGACAACTGTTTTTAATTAGTTGATAAAAAAGTTCTAATATTGATTTCACTCGTATGTTAGCTAGATTAGAAAAAGTAATTAAAGGAGTATATTTCTTCTAGTAATTGTATAATAATAATAATAATAATTATAAATCAATCTTGTTTATTAATTTTTATTGTTCTGTTTCTGTCTTTTTCAGAGAAGGTCCTTCATGTTCTGATTCAATTTCAGAGCCAAAGCCTGTTTCCAAGAAAAGTACAAAAGAAAATGGGGTTTTGAATGGAGATTTTCTCACGTTAGCCCCACCTACTACTTATTTGACAAACTCAAATTCCAAGTTGAATCACCGCCCTAATTCAGCTTATCTTGCTTTCCATAATTGTGAATCCTTTGATTTTGATTCACTACCTTATCAAGTGAGTGAGATTATTAACCAATAAATATATAATAATCTTTTTTATATACAATATTTTATCTATAATCATATAACCTTTTAATTTTGTAATTTTTTAAATTTATTTTTAAAGGGTAGCATGGAAGATTCAATTCTTCAACCTGCAGGACCAAGTGGACCAAATCAGCTACAGCCTTATTATAGCTTCTTGCCACCAGCAATAATGCAAATTGACCAAGGAAAAAAGACTATTAGCAATTGTAATGGTGGTGAAGTAGTAGAAAATATTGATCTTAATTTGAAGTTGTAAATCATTATAATAGCCTCTTTTTTTTCTTATTTACCACTTCATGTGGTTTATCATTGGCAGGCTAGACCATACCAAGAATTAAGTTAATTACTTTATTTTAAATTTTTACATAAATTAATATTACAATAGTAAAATGTTATCGGAGTAATAGTTTTGAATGCATATATCAATTCAAATTTTTAGATTTTTTTTAACATTAAATAGACTATTTTTATAAACACAATTGGGTTAAACAAATAATTTTACAACTTATTTGCATAAACAAATAATGGAGATTTTTGCCTAAGTTTGCTATTTTTTTTTTATCAATTCTCACCATTAAAGCTTGAAGTCTCTGAATTTTGAAGAAATTATGAAAAGTCATGGACCGAGAACTTGTGTTGCCAAAATTGGGAGTTGAAGAAAATTGAATTCTTCCACAATCTCTACTAGAGATTCACTGTAGCTTCAAAGTTATGATCATCTAGGTTTGATCTTAGTTTCCACTCAACTCTCTCTTTGTTCAATATTTATTCATATGCAAATGTCAAAAAAAAAAAATGTAAATGTGTGAGAGGAGATGTATTGGATAAGAAGAATTACACATTTTGATGGATTTAAAAAGTATATTCGATAACAATTTTTAATTATTTCATACAAATCGAAAGATATTTTTTAAAATTTTTAAATATTTTTAAAAAGTCTATAAAAATTAGGAATATTCAATTATAACTTTTATAAAATCTATAAAAATAAATAAATATTTAAAAAATTATTACATTTTATAATTAATAGATTTTTATATATTTTTATTAATTTTTTATATAGTTATATGAATAAAAAATATTTTTAAAAATCTTTCACTTCTTCTCAAGATTTCAGCCGACTCTTTTTTTTTTTTATGAAATATATAAATTTCGTTAACAAAAAAAAAAAATCGATATTTCATTGGATTTTTTTTATATTGTTCATATATTTTTTTTCATTGAGATTTTTTAATGTTGTTTATATATTTTTTTTATTCATTGACATTTTTTTAATGTTATTCATGTTTTTCTTCTTTTTATTTTTTTTATTCACTGAGGTTTTTTTTTTTTGTTCATGTTCTTTTTTTTTTTTTTTTGAATTGATTAAAATAATTTGATCAATTTTCTTTATTGATTTTGAGATTGTAAAAATTGATTTCAACTTTATTGTCTACTTTTTATATTTTTTTA
This sequence comes from Aleurites moluccanus, assembly GCA_948193065.1. Taxonomy (NCBI): domain Eukaryota; kingdom Viridiplantae; phylum Streptophyta; class Magnoliopsida; order Malpighiales; family Euphorbiaceae; genus Aleurites; species Aleurites moluccanus. The sequence goes on along the minus strand of CANXYC012389392.1, from coordinate 32,231 downwards.
TTTGAAATATAATTATATACGTCCAAATTGAGCTCATTTCTATGCTCATTTCTAGTCCACTCTCAAGAATTTTTTTTAATTAAATCTGAATATGAACAATACTCACTCTGTAATACCATTAACACATGACTCAATGTTAAAAGCTTAATTATTTGTATAATCTAAGAGTCTAATATACTAACAACAATGATATATTTGGTTGACATTGAAAAATGAATGAAATAAGATTTTAAAATTTTATTTCTAAATTTAGTTTTTAAATAATTAAATAAAATTTATTAATTAAATTAAAAATTATTATGAATTTATGGAGTGATAAATATAAAAATAATATTGAACATTTATATTTTTAAAATATTATTTTAATTAATTTTGGTACTTGGATTGAACAATATTATTTAATTGAGAGCTTATATTTTTATTTATTATTTTAAATATTTATTTTTATTATATGAAAAATATAAATTTATTATATCTATATAAATAAATATTAGAAATCAATAAATGTCTATTAATATTTATAAAAATCTATGAATACTTATAAAATAAAATATTTAAAAATCATTCATAAATTTATAAACTTCGCAGAAGTTATTAAATATCTCTGAACTCTGTAAAAATCATTCACTTAAAAAAATTCTTTAAATATCTTTAAAAATTTTAATTAAATACATCCCGTAAAATGTGATGATAACAAAATCATTTCAAAACATATATACACATTCAAGAAAGGAACAAAAAACTCAAGCCAAGCTGCAAAGGATCAAACTTGACCATACATATCCTCACAAAAACAAGTATACCTGAAATCCACGAAGAAGAGTTTCCATATGTAACAAGATACTATCATAATCGCGAATTTGATCATGAAGACACTAGATTATCATTTTCTTTTATGTAATCCAGCATAGTTGGAATAGTAGCAAATCTAATTATCACAACCGAAATCAAAGCACATATGACACAAATAAAAACGAAGAAGAAAAAAATAATTGAAAATTATTAGGGTCCATTTGAGACAAAGAAATTAAAATTTTCAATTTCAATTTCAATTCTCTAAAATTAGAATTATATTATAATTGTAATTTTAACATTTATTTCATATAAAAAATTAAAATTAGAATTGAAATTGAATAAAATTTGATGGTGATGGGAGTAACGGTGACAGTGGTGATGGATCAACGCCATTGGTAGTGACAGTGAGGATGATGATGAACCGTCGGTAGTAGAGGCAGAGGTAGTAAATGTACGACAATAGTAATTTAATAAATCATTATCGCCTGCGGTGGCAGTGATAGTGGCGGAATCGTCATCGCTAACAGTGGTAATGGCGGTGGTGGGAGTGAAAATAGCAGTGGAAGAAGGGATGATAATGATAATTGCGAAACTCTAAGTAACTGTCAAATATTGAAATTAAAATTAAATTATATAATTCTAATTTCAAATTCTCCAAACGGACTCTTAGCTTGATTGCCATATTTTCAAAACAGTATGATAAGCAACTTGTATATATAAGACTACAACTGCTACTTATTTTTTTTTAATGTAAAAATTGTGGAGTATATATGTAATTAACAAAGCATGAAACGTCTTATGTTAAAGAACTTGGTAAATTTATAAAATACATAAGACCACATCAAGTGGAGAAGAAGAATAAAACACTTCACAAGTGAATAGATCATATAGAATACGTGCACTGAATGATTGTGGATTACGGAAAAGGGAAGACTTGAGACCTGAATTGAGTCTAATTATGCTTATCGTAAATTGTTCTCAACCCCTTTTGTAATTTACAACAACTAATAAATACAGCTAAAAAACTTCAAATGTAATTTTAAAAGACTTTTGCAGTTATGTAATTTTCATTGATTATTTGTGTTTATATATTTCTTTCTTTTCTTAGGCATTATGAAAAAAAGATATGGATATTGAGATAAAATTACGAAAAGATAAAGAAAAATAAAAATTGAGATAGTGTAGAAGAGAAAATAAAATAATTCAATTAATTAGAGATATTTAAATCAGTTTAGAATTAAAAAAAAAAAAAAAAATTATTACTATGATCCTAACAAAAACAAACGCTGACAATAATGCTACCTTAATAATTATTGAATATTTTTAAAACTTTTGTTGTTTGGTTAATTTGGAGAAAGATTGGTAGTTGTTTTGTAACAAACTTTAGCATGTGGACTGTGGCCGGTGGGGATCTGATTATGCTTTGTCTGGTCTTTGTTTCGGTGGGGCCCTTCATATCCGACCTTCTCATTGTTGTCCAAGGCAACCACTACTGAAGTCCATGTTTGGTTTTAGTCATAATTTGTTATATATATATATTAATTTTTCTTATGAAAATTATTTATAAATTCATATATTTAATATCAAATTTGACCCTAATCAATAATTCTATTAATAATTGGTGGCTATGGAAACCTAAACTCAGAGTTCCACTCCTCTACTGACAAAGTGGAGAGACAAACTAGATCATTTAAGTTTCAAGGTCAAGTGCTCTTTAAATGTCAACAACAAAATCTCAACATCTATGACTTCTAAACTGCTTTTTAAAGACATTTTTAAGATAAAAATATTGTCAGACCTAGTAACAAAAAGTAGCATATCACTAAAGGAACGAAATTAGAACTATAATTTTGAGAGAGCAAAACTATATAGCGCTAATTTCTAATATATCAAATTACAATTTTACATATATATATATATATATGTTTATGCTTATATAGATAAAAATATAATATCAAATAAATTATTTTTTATTGAAAAAAATATCTCACATCAAATGATAACAAAATATATAAAAAACTTATAAGTAAATGAGATAACACAAGCAACTGATTTTGTGTAAGTGAATTCTAATACTTATAAGCTTATATGTGTATAGTATTATGGACTTTAATATAGTATCAGAGCTTCGTGCCCAAATCTATTTAAAGACCCATATTCAATCTCTGTTGTTAGACTGATGATGATGTCAGAGATGCCAATTGATCCATTTGTAAACAAGTGTCAACCGTTTTGTTGAGGTTGGATCTCGGGCCAAGCCTAGTTGTATTTATGGGAGTAAGTGTTAGATCTAGTACAAGTCAATTGGTTTTGTATAAGTGAGTTCCAATACTAGTCCACTTATAAGTTCATATGTGACCGAAATTGAAGAAGAGATGTTATCCATTTCATTTATGGGCAAATGTCAACCGGCTTATTGATGTTGGGCCACGGATCAAGCCCAGTTGTACTTGAGAGGAAGTAAGTGTTAGACTTAGAACAAGTTAATTGGTTTTATGCAAGTGAGTTCTAACACTTGGTAGACCATTTAATAAATTCTTGTAGGGGAACAATAGTCAAACAAAAAAGAAGAGGTAAATTAGAAGAAGAGAAACAAAAATTGCAATATATGGTGAGAATTTGCACCTTCCAAGCTATTTATTTTAGGTAAAACAACAACTTCATGCATGGGCTTTTGGCAAAACAAGGGAAGAAAAGAAAAGAAAAACAATTTGTTGTAGGAAGGCTATTTGTATTATTAAGGAGGGATCATGTGTATATATAAATATATATACATGTGGTTTTTTTTATTTTTTTGTTTTGGAGGGTGGTGGCCCTTGCACTATAGCTGGTGGTTTCGTCTCTTTATCACTTAGTATGGATGACTGGTTAAGGAGGGATCCGCCTGAGACTCAAAAGATGCAAAAACAGCTTGGAGCACTTAATCCCGCAATGCACCAGCTAACCAGGCTTGGCGGCGACGCTACCACCTGTTCCTAGCAGATCCGCTAGGGCTTTGGGTGGAATCGCCATCCTTGCCTAGTGGTACCAATTTTCAAAATGCCACTTTTGCCCTTCTAAACCTCTAAAAATAGCCCCCTCTCTTCATTTGCTCCTTACACCTTGACTAGCTAAATTGGGTTTTATTTAGCTGACTTGTCATTCTTCCTCCTAATTAATATTTCGTACAAAAGCGGTTTAATTCTCTTTGAATTCAAACTAAATTCTTTAATTCTCTTTGAATTAGAGGAATAAAAGATAATTACTAATTCTCTTTGAATTAATTTAGTATTTTGGACTAATTAATTAAATACTTGGACTAAAATTAAATTTCTCGAGCAAAAAGTGAAATTCTGGTTCGATAAAGCCCTCTAACTGCCGCCGCTTCGAAAGACTCAAAGAAAGGTAAAAATTGGACTTTCAATCAAACTTAAAATAACTCAAAACCATACTTTTAATCAGAATCCAAAACCGACTTTTAACCTGACTTAAAGTCAAAACTCTTTGAATCAGACCCAAAATCGACTCTTAATCTGACCTAAAGCTGAAATCTTTTTCAAATCAGATCCAAAACCGTCAGCGAAAAAGACGAACTATGCAGATTTTGATTTCTCATTTAAGGGACAATGTATGCATGTCTCCAAAAAACTGTCCCCAGAAACTAGTTAAAAAACTGGTTAACCGGTCGAACCGGACTGTTTTTTTTTTGTTTGAGCATGTCAGAATTTTTTTTACTTTTTTTAATTTTTTTTTAATTTTTAATCAAAAATAATAAATGTCAAATTATATTTATTTTCATCATATATATAATAAATGTCAAATTATATATACATATATATATATATACTGATTTTTTTCTGGTTTAATCGGTTTGATCATGAACGAACCTTTGACCCTTTGATCTTCTGTTTTCACCGATTCTTTAACCGATCTAGTTTTGAAAATATTATTTACAAGGGTTAGAACTAATATCTCCAATTGATTTATATTGAAGAACATCTGATTGACCTAAAACCCGTAAAGTTAGAGTTAATATTTTTAATTATTAGTTATGTAATTGTTTTAATTTCCTTTACTGTTTTGAATATATGATTTACAACTTTTCGATTTATTTATCGCGTTCCATCCATAAATGCCATCCGATTAATTGCTCATTAAAAAATAATGTTTTGTTTAAGTCACGATTAACTTAAAAGCCAAATTAAAGTTTTTTAATCAAAAATCTAGTTTTCGAATCCGAATTTTGTTCAAAAGTTTAGTGCATTTTATGTTTGGATATAATTGGAGTTAAAAATGAATTTTTACCTAATATTTTTTCTATAAAAATAAATTAAGATGGCGACTCCCTAAAATTTTTAAAATTAAATGAAAATAAAAATCGTCATCATCTCTTCAAAAACAAAAAGTGATAACTGCTTCCGCATGGAACTTAATCCTAAATGAGCGTTTTGATTTTTTGAGCGAATCAGATCGATGTTCAGACGAGACCTCACACCGTCCATCTTCTCCATTTACATTTTTACAATTTTTCTATAGTTATTAGTTATGGCTAGAATCCTAGTAAGAGTACTTTGGACATAACATATTATTTTCTTATTTTTTGAATGTAAAAATATAAAAAAAATGGATAGAAGGATAAAATTGAGCGACAAAGGCAAAATAAAAAAATATGATTATGAATTTCTTAAAATATAAAAATTTAATTATAATTTAGGTGAAAATTTAGGGATTAATTTATAAATTACTATTATTATTATTATTATTATTTGCATATTAAAAGCATGCAATTCAATAAAATAAATAATTTTTTACATCTACTTTTCGATGGAATTAATGTCTTTTTATGGGTGCTTTCACCTATTAAAATATTTGATCATCCGGTAATTTGAATGTATAAGATAAAATTATACTATATAAAATAGGCAAAAATTTTCGTTTGTATTAGGAACAGGAAAGAAAAATTTATTGTGAGGCACATATTTGATTTGGTTATATTGATAATTATTTAAAATTATTATGAATTTTATTATTAATGTAAAATACTGAAGTATATGCATCATATCAAATTTTAAATATTCAATAACTATCCAATAGAAACTAAAATAATAGGATAGAATTAAACTATTATATAAATTATTTTTTTAACAGTAAATAGAGTATTTGAACTTTAATATATTATAAATATATATATTTTATTATTAAACTATGCCTATTAAATTTAATATATATTTATATATTCTTTCAAAAAGTAGATAATTATTATGGGGGCGGAATGTGAGCAAACTTTTTATCAAATCTATCTTCACTGTAATACCATTTAATTTAGCTGTTAAAAATCAGCAGATAATTATTAATTGATGATTAATAGTTAATTAGTAAAAATATTTGGTAAAATTAATATTAATTATTAATTATAAATATATTTAATTATTATTAAAAATAAATATTAATATATATTTTTAATTAAATATTATTTTAAAAAAATAATTTAATTTTTTATTTAAATAAATAAAAAAAAAATTTAAAAATTATAATTTTTATAAATGATAATTATTTAACTACCTAATAATTTTTGTAAACGATAATTATTTAACTATCAAACAATAACCTAAAAACTAACCATTGTGATTAAAAAAAAAAATTATCAAACACCAACTAAAATAATATTCATAACTCTCTCTTTTCCATCGGTAGACTAGTGTGATAATATTTCATCTTTTTTTTTTAAACAGATATTATATATAAATATAATACGGATATCAATAAAATATTCCACAGTATCATACATACAAAGTATAATCTAAAATACATTTTAAAGTCATTTGCAAAAATCTATATTTAAGAATTGATAATATTATATTATTTAATTTTATTTATATTTTTTAAAAAAGCAAAATCTATTTATCAAGCTAAAATTGCTTCCTCCATCATAAAAATATAATAATTTTATTTTATTTTACGTATAAATAAATAAATTTAATTAGTTTTTATTTATCACGTTAGTTTTATTATTTTCTTTTTAAAATATCCCTATCATACACTTTTTAATATTTTTTTTTTATTTTTCAATATTTACAATAAAATATTTATATTTTTAGCTAGGTTTATAATTTTAATATAAAAAAATAAAAATATAATTAATATGTGATTGTATTAATGTTAATTAATAAAAAATATATTTGACATTTACCTACTACACTAACATTTAAAAAAAAAAACAAAATTATATTTTAGAACAGACAGAAAAAAAAAAATAAGACTATTTTTTTATTTTTAGAACGGAGAGAACATTAAAACTTCAGAAAAGCATGACTCGCTTGCAGTAAAATAAAAATTATTACAGGAAAAAAAAATACTACAAAGATAAAGCATAGCCTTATATGTCCAGTAAAATTGAGAATCATACTGGACCTCCTAAAATTCAGTCTCATAATCCCTCTGTAGTATTAATTTTACAAACATATCAGGAAGGAACTGTCCTGCAAATGCAACATCAAGAGCACTCATACATAACAAAAATTTCCCAACTTTCATGATCCTATGACCAACCCAAAACATAATCAAGAACATAGACCAATCCTAGAGAGAAGGGGTAGAGAAGGTAAGCCACCGAACAAGTCCAAAGAGGAAATAAGGATCGGAAGCCGGCGAAAGCACCCATCACAAGACACACAATCAAAATAATCAAAACTTCAGCTGAAAAGTCCCATGTTAATCCCCGGACATAAACAAGAGCTAAAAATACTGATAGGCAAAGGAGATTATTCATAGTTACTGCTCCGTATAGCTGCAACGAAAAACACAAGTTAGTACTTCGCCTTGTGGCAAATTATTGATGTATAATTTGCTTGATTAACCCAAAATAATGTTGAAAGCGCTTCTCAACTCCATGATGCTTGATTAACATTCAAATAAATGCCTGAGCGCAAGTTATCTACCAAAAGAATGTCCAATACAGTTATTATCTACCAAAACAATGTCCAACACAGATATAATTGACTATTTTTAGTGCATTACTTGTGAAAGTACTTTATTCATATCAAAAATTAACTTTCACAATCATTCTCCACTTTCAGTTTGCATTCATTTAGGTGATTTACTTCTTCTTTTTTTTCCAAGTTCTTCCTATATCCCGACGAGCAAACCCTACCCAATTGCTATTGTTGTTATTATTCCTATTTTATTATCCATGTAAGCAGGAAGTCCTGCAAGTTTACTTTCATCTTTAAGAGACTCGGGTTACACTAAAAATAACTGTAACTAGCGTCAGAAAAATTGTATTAGCAAATATCCTTCAAATTTGCTGTTACTTTAGCTGACAGCCAATCCACTTTAAAGAATGGGGAAAGAGAAACATCAAGATGGGAGTAAAGCAGAAACAAACCTCAGAAAATGTTAACGAAGCAGTTCTTTGTGATTTCCGGCTAGCAAAGATGATTGCTGATACAGCTTCACTAGAGTTGGTAGCCAAGGGCAGTGCAATAAATGAGATGAAGAAAGTGGGAATACTTGTTGCAGTAGAAAAATTATCAACTGCATCCACAAGAGGATCTGCAAATGCAGCTGCAATAACAGTTCCCAATAATAACATGAACCCTGCTTTGATGGAGATCCATCTGGCATTTTCAACACCCTCTATAACCTCATCACTTTGATCCTCCCCTTGTTCCTCGTGCCCCAACTCAGCATGTTCTCTCCTTGTTTGCTGTATATGAAATAATAAAAAATCATGAGTTCATGACCTTGGAAGTGTAAGAACCAGCCATCATAGTACTACTTACCACATGAAAATTGTTTAAGAACTTCGCTGTCCGAGAGCCAGGGTCAGAAGAGATTGCTCCTGATCGCTTTGCTTCTTCAATCCATTTGGAGATACCATTGACGAACTCTGGAATATCAATAGAATTGTCACGAGATGTATCAAAATCCTTCATTATTTTATTCACAGCATCATCTCTATCGAAGTTAATTTCTTCAAATCGAATTCCAAGAATCAGTGCTTTTAATTCAGAAGTAGAAAGCTTGTCATTTTTATCTTCATCAATGGCATGAAACAACCTGTAATAACAACATGAAAGTCAACAGTTAAAGAAATATTATATAAACAGCAGGAACATTAAAACAAACAAGCAATATTTTGAGTGTCCAAAAAAACCTTACTTTGTAATCACAACTTCGTTAGGTTGACCATCATCAGTCAGGAGCCTTCCCAGAGAACGCTCTCTTAAATGCTTCAAAATTCCTGAAATCACATGTTTGTGCTTTACATAAGCAAGTCGTCTCCACAGTATCCATGGCTGAAAGACCTGCACAATAATTATATGTAAAAGGAAAGTCAGGCATGGATGATGAAATGAATCCTTAAAGAATAAATCACAGAAGTACAATTTAGAATCTTATAGCATAGGATGGCATCAAGTGCACATCATCCGCTTCAATATTAGAAGGTTCCAAACTTTATCATCGGAGATATAAATCTTATTGCATGGCTTTTAAATTGGGCAACTCATTTCTCACTTGCCACCATCTCTTGGGCAAAATAATTACAACTTTGTGTTTAAATAGAACCATTATGTATGCAGTCCAAAATTTATACCAATACAAAAAGGAGACAAATTACAACTTTATCTTTTAATTATTATAATTACACCATTAAGTTCTTTATTTTTTCTATAATAGCCTTGCTTAATTCACATTATCACAGATTTGCCATTAAATGTTATTACAATTTTGACATTAATTTTTCAAATGTTAATTTCTCCCTGTTTTTAGGGATTTCCTCATCTTTTTTAAATTTATTAAGTTATTATTTGATTTTATTTAAAAATATGTTTATAATTGATAGAATATTACAATTTGTATTGAGTTCAATAAAACGAGCATTTTTTTTTTTGAGGAAATTTATTTTTAATTATTATTCTATAATAAATAATTTTTTTTTGATGAATAGTTCCTTTCAATCTTCTAATAAGTAAATTTGATCAAATATACCTGATTAAAATAATTTTTTGGATTCCTTTTAACAAGGGCACTAATTAAGAACATAATTATTAAAAAGAAATCTTACAAACTAATTTAGGAATGAGTTGAATGAAAGAAAAGTATGGATTTTACTTATCACTTAAAGAATAGGTTTAGTTATAAACACTATAATCCTAAATGATATGTCAAAATTTTCATTTTCTCTCATCCAACTCATTTACAAATTTAATTTATATAATTTTTGCGTGAATAATTGCCTTTTTAACCAGCACCCTATTAAGGAGCTAAATTCAGTAGCTATACAATGTTTTCATTAGTTTTGTTTAGGATTTTATTTTATGGTTTTCCCATGTGTGTAGATAAGACACTGGAAATAGTTTCCATTAGTGGGTAGTTATTAACTGAGTTTCTCTATTATTGTGGGAAGTTATTATAGTAGGTAGTTATCTAGTATTTGTTATTGTATTTCTCTATTTAAAAGGTTGTGAGTTAATAAATCAATTGAGCAGAATTTTAAACAAGGTTTTGAGTTCATAAAACTCAGATATCGAAGAGTTCTCTCTTAATAAGTTTTAAGAGATCGTAGGGTTATCTCTTAATGAGTTCTAATTCTATTTCTATAATCAACCACATACATCCATAACTAGATCCAAATTTGGGACCATAACATTTGGGATTGGAGCAAATAGTTATGGGCAATTTAAAGTTTACAGCAGCAATTTCAAGTCTTCTTGGCTATGAATCTAGAAGACAGAGCTGAGCGAGAGCAAGAGCAAAAGCGTGCTGTCTATGCAGCAAAAGAACAAGAACTTCCATCTCCATTAGAGGAATTGGTAAGAGACGTTTCAACTGCAAGGTCAGATGCTTGTGATGGAGAAGAGAACTGTATTGTCAACTGCAGTAATCATGACAAAGAAATAGTGGCAGACTGGGAGCAGAAAATGTTGGATTTATGGACCTAAATATTCCAAACTGAACATTATCCATTTTGATGGTTCTAATGATCCTTTGGATGGCTTAATTGTTGTGAACATGTCATTCAACATCAGTTTGCTCTTGAAGGTGAGATGGTTGGGGATGACTTCTTTTCACTTAGAAAGGGATATACAAATATGGTTTCTCAAATTGGAAGGGAATGGAACAAATTTATTTTCAGAAGATTTTAAACAACAATGTAATTTGTATCTTGATCCTCCCATTCAAACTAGAAAATTAGGACATCCTTCTAAGCTTCACCAACTAGGGCCTTTGAAAGATTATCTGTGGAAGTTTAAGCTATTAGCAATACAAGTGTGTTCCCTTATTCAAGAACAAGAAGTGTTCCATCCTTGTGCTTGAGGAAAAGCACCGTTTCAAGGGGGAGTGTGATGTTAAGGAGCTAAATTCGTAGCTATAACATGTTTTCAGTAGTTTTGTTTAATGTTTTATTTTCTGTTTTTCCCATGTGTGTAGATAAGACTATGGAAATAGTTTCCATTAGTAGGTAGTTATTAAGCAAGTTTATTTATTGTAGTGGGTAGTTATCTAGTATTTGTTACTGTATTTCTCTATTTAAAGGTTGTAAGTTGACAAACGAACTAAGTAGAATTTCAAACGAGGTTTTAAATTACTAAAACTCAAAGATTGTAGAGTTCTCTCTTAGCAAGCTCTAAGAGATTGTAGGGTTCTCTCTTAATGAGCCCTAATTCTATTTCTATAATCAACTACGTGCACTCATAACTAGATCCAAATTTGAGACCATAATACACCCCAAGAGTATTCATTAGAAGAATCCTAACTTTTTGTGCTTAAATGAATTATTGTAAAAGAATAACAATAAGTTCAAACAATGAATAATGAAATTAAAAATGTTTATATATCAACAATATAATTATCCTTTAAAAAAAAAATTATATAATTATCCTTTTGAAAATGTTAACCTCCCTCTCTGGTGCATTCACTGCAATGTTAAGGAACATCAACAAAGACTGGAATCTTCCAGACATGCATCAACGGATACGTTTTTGATATGATTAATATTCTTTTGACATTAATTTTAACTTAGATAACATAATATTTTATAATGAAGGAACTGATCAAAAGTACATTTACTATCCTAGAAAATATAGAGTGGCTTTCTTTGAATGGGCACCATTATATAAGTGTTAATAGTTTAAATTGTAAAAGGAAGAATAGTGAGAGGGAAGATACTGGAAATTTGACAAATCAATGTCATATCCCCATCTCTAGTAAAATGATTGTAAGCTTTCTAATTTCTAAAGACTCATTTCCACTCTGGATTTGAATCCCACTACTTGCAAAAGATGATTAAAATTTCAAAATTTTATGATATATTGATTTAAAAAGGTCAGGTCGTGTTTTTATTGAAGCTTAACTTCTTGTGTAGCACTAGGAAAATTTTAATATAAAAGCTTGTGCTAAAATCAACTGCAGATTTGCATTTGATATTGTGTGACACATTATTTGAAAGAAAAATGGTTATTAGTATATGTTGTGCCAATTTGCACGATAACACAAAAAGGCATGAAACATTTTGTGTTGCGAAGTTGGATGTATTTAGGGGAACAAGATTTTTAAAAGTGACCTTAATGATCTAATAAAAATTTAATTGAGTTTTGTCCCTTGCAAAGGAAAAACTGAAACTCCAGATGCATATTGTCATTATCAATTCAAGAAAAAGGAACACAATAAAAAGAATAGTTACCTGATAAAGGCAATAAGAAAACAACATTAAGAGAGATACAATAAGCGCAATCAAGACTGCTACGTGCCTTCCTGAAGTCGAATGAAAGAGTTGTGGTACTTGAACAATAACAAATGGAATAATAGATATAGCCATTATCATTGCAGCATAGCGAGTCCAAATATCAGTACTAACACCAGTGCCTGCAACCATGAAAATTTCTAGTGTGAAAAAAGAGAGAGAAAGAGAGAGAGAGGGAATCTAGATTTCTGAATGTAGCATTCACAAATATTTATATATTCTGAATTTAACACCTTTCATTTGATGATCCTATCATTACAATATTTGTTATTTTAGATTCCCCTGTATGACACTGTGTTATATATGATTATCTCTACCTCCATTCACTCTCTCACTGCTGCAGCTTACCAAGTAGTAGCTCAATCTATATATTTATTTCCTCTCTTTTTTTTCACTACTCAACCCCTTTCCTGCGTAATAGCAAAGCCATGATAAAAAGATCTTAAGATAGTTCATTGCATTATCATTTAGGTAAATATTTAGAACATTCTCCCTATGATTCAAGTTCCCCAAGCATCTATATTTTAGCTGGTTAGAATGATAAATGAACTTTAAAAAAGCCATTAAAAAAATATGCCAGCAAACTTAGAAGCTAATTTTGGGATTACACTAGATCACCTCTGTTTAAAACTAAAAATAAGGTCATAGCATCCATTCATTTTGCCTGACTTTGTTGCTCAGAGGAGTTTCACATCTGCCTTTGCACTTGGCAACGGATTCTAGTTCTATTCAGCTCATCAAGCTACTTCACCAAGGTTCTCCAAGTAGTAATTATGTTTGACCTAATCTAATAATTGAGTCTGTAAATTTTTCAATAAAAATAAAAAATAAAACATCAAAGAAAATGCTACTACCCTCTTCATGACTTCACAAATAAGTCAGTTATACACTCAGCTTTCTGACGTCCAAGTGAAGTAGATCTTTTACCTATTGCTACTTTCTGTTTTTATGAATTGGGCCGAGTTTTTTTTTTTTTTCATCTTTTATGTTCCTGTAAATTGTGAGAAGAATAACAAACCAGTTAAGCTGAATCCCTTCGTGTTTCGTCCATTTTTCGCAGCTGGACCTAAATCTGTCTCCTCAATGTCACATTTGCCAACAATAATGCAGGATCCCCAAATAATGGTAAGCAGCATGACAGTTGACCCAGCCAGCAAACCCATTCCGACAGAGACCTGACTTTGAGCTGTTTCTGTACTCCCAGAAAGCCCAGAAACTATGGAGAAAAAAAAAAAAGGCCAAGTAATAGAGAAAAAGACTATTTAAGCAACAAATATATGATTCATAAAACAAACTAATTAATTAAAAACTCAGTTCATAAAATCAAACATATATTTTCACTTTTTCAGTGAAATCAATAACTAAAATTACAGACAATTGTTACCGCTACTATTAATATTTTCTCTTTCGGTAAATTGGGCTCGGACAAGATAAGACTCAAACTCAGACCTCATAGCCTAAGACTCCAATACCTCTGGACCAAAGGCTCACTGGAACTACTACTATTATTAACATTAACAAGTCATCATTAGCACAGAAAATTGGTGTGCAAATTGATTCTTTGCATTAAGATTAAATGATGAAGAACAACAAAGGAATCTAAGAAACATATAAAGGATCCTAAGCATCAAAAAGGGCAGGAAGAAAAAAATAAATTAAAATTAAAAAAAAAAAGTGTATGTATAGTGCAATTTGACGATTCAGCATCTCTGGGTCCAGATCCATATATAAAAAAGAATTAGTAGTCAGTATCACAATTGGCCCATAAAATTTGATTAAGTTGAATGTACATAATAGAAAATAGGATTAAGATGTATAGATCATGTTAATAAAATCTACATAATTCAGATCATATGTTTTTTTTGAAGTATATCTCATATCTCATGTATTTTTTTATAAGTGGCGTGGGGCATAATGAGATGAATAGAAGATACACACTTAATACAGAAAATTCGGAGAGAAATCTATGTCATTTGATTTAAATCTCAATTAGAGAGATTGGGTTAACATGAGCAATCACGTTGGAATGAAAACGAGAGATGCTAATCCTACAAAATATTCCAAAAGAATAAAGAAAATATAAAATAAAATATAAATTACAAAGCAAGAAAACTGGATATAATAAATAATTAATTAATAAACAAAAAACGAAATTCCAAAACCTTCTCTCTATTTCTTTCGTTTTCTCCCAGACTTGCCAGACAGCCAAACAAAACTTAATAAATAAATAAATCTGAATCAAAACGAATAGAATTGAATAGAATCAGATCAGATCAGATCGATTCAATTCAAATCTTACCGAGAATGAGCATTGCATCAGGAAGAGCACCAAGTATAGGGAGAAACAGACCGCCAACAATTCCAGGGCCCAAAATCTGAAGCAAAAGCTCACTACCAGCGGACAAATAAGTAGCAGCTAAGAACATGAGGTAACCATAAACAATTATCAAAAACAAGTTTCCAAGCGCCGTGGAGGTACAAGGCAAGAAGCCATAGGACTGTTCACAAGATTCAGCCGTAACAGAGAAAGGATTAAGAAGTAGATATGGTGAAGTGACACCGTTAATATTATGAAGGCCATCGGAAATCAGATCAGAGGAGGAGAGAGGTCGGGAATGAACAGCGGTGATAAAGAGGAGGAGGAGAAGGAGAGGTTTGTTAGGAGGCATGGTTAGTTAAGTGAGATGCGAATGCTTTTTTGGGGCTTTAAACTTTTCACGTGGAGGGAAAACAGAAGAGAAAAACGATGGTTTTGAAGACTAAGATCATGCACCGAGGCAAGGGCGCGTCACAACCGTGTAAGGGCCATCGCTTGATTAAGACTGAGGAAGAGAAAGCAATTTGAAGACGATTACAATTTAAACAGTTTAATTGTTTAATTAATTAAAATAATATTTTATTAATTTATTTTGCTTTAAAAATAAACTATTGTCTTAATGTTACATTAAGGCTCTTTTTAAACTATAAACGGTTGGAATTCAGTGTATTGATTTGAAATGTTTAATAAATTTAATAGTGATTCAAAATTTTAATTAAAAATAAAATTTATAATTAAATAATTGCTATGAGTAGTTTAATGGGTTAATTAATTAATAAAAAATCTTTGAATTTATCTTAAAATATATATATTTTTTTAAGAAAATATTACTTAATTAAAATTTAAACTTAAAAACATTTTAATTTTAATGTCTACTATAATACCAATAAGTTAAATATTCATTAGTAAATATATATAGGGATATTTGGATACTCAATTATAAAATTTAATTATACTTAAAAAATATATAAATTGAAAAATTATAAAATATTTAATTTATTTATTTTTTAAATCGATAAAATTTATTAATAAATATAAATATAATTATCGATTATAGTTGTTATCAATTAAAAAAAATATTTTTATTTTAAATTAATAATCATCAATATTTTTATGTGATGATAAGACTTAACAAATCAGTAATGCAACCATATCAAAATATATGTTATTGAAAATTTTGAAGATTTTTTTGTAATTAATTCTATTTTAATACCAATGGTTATAACTTCTTATATATTACTGTTCTTCTAAATCCAACATTTTCTATTAGATTTGGTTAATTACACAGTTTTTTCTCTAATTCTCAAAATAATTAACTAAATCCAATCACAAAATGTAAATATGAGTTTTACTTGGTTGTTTGTGAAACAAGACAGATTGGAAAAATAATGCTGGAGTGACAAAGAATTTAGACAGTGACACGCGGTACGCGGAGTCAATAATAATTCCAATAATTTTTTTCTATAAATAATCATCTTTCTCGAAAATTCATCCTAAAATTATGATTCTAAATTCGTCCTGATTAAGATCACAATCTAATATCCTGATTAAAATTAGCTGTTAATTATTGTAAATAATTATTAATTAATAATTAATAGTTAATAATTGGTGATTATTAATTAATAATTGATTGTTATAATTGTTTAATAAAATTATTATTAATTATTAATTATTAATATATTTAATTAATATTAAATATAAATATAAATATTTATTTTTTTATTTAAATATTATTTTTAAAAAGATAATTTAATTTTTTTTATTTAAATAAGTAATAAATATTTTTAATAAATTAAAATATTTATAAATAATAATTTTATTAATTATTTAATAATTATTTAACAGCTAATAATTAAATAATTTAATATAATTATTAAAAATTAAAAAATTAACAGTAATATAAATTTTTTTTTATCAAAAACCAATTAAATAAAAAGACAAAATCACTTTATGACATTGATGGATTTGGACCACACCAACCAAAAAATAAATCTATTAATTTATTAAAAAAAATTTCACCTAATATATCCAAACTCAACTTTAAAAAAAAAAAAAAAATCAATCCACCCAAGCCTAATTTTTACACAAAAAAAAAAAAAAAAAAAAAATTCTCGATTCACTTAAAATTAATTTCTTAAATTAAGAGATTGATAATTCAAATTTTGATATTTCATTCTTTTATACCTTTTATGAATTAAAAATTTATAATATTAATGAAAAAAATAATTTCCTCTTAATTAAGGCATTATTTTAAAAAATTCAATTTAATTAAATTCTATTTATATATAAATAGAATAAAATTAATTTTTATGTAAAAACTATTTTAAACATAGCATAAATAGATAATAAATTTAATTCTATGTAAAAATTATTTTAAACATAGCATAATTAGATAATAAATTTATTTTTTTTCTTTTTTTAAAAAAGTTAACAAATAATATAATATGTTTAAGATATAAATTAAAAAGGAAAAATTATAAAAAAATATTATGTGATTTCATATTTATTTTATTAAAAATATGTTATTTTTTTAGTGTCTATACTTTATGTCGTTATACACTTTAGTGATAAAATAGCTATTCCCGTTAATTTTTCTGACGTAAAAATTAATTTTTCTTTTAATTTCTTAAATGGCGTCCATATGGGGCAAGTTGTTATATAATAAAAAATTAAAAAAATAAAAAACTACAATGTTTTAAAAGAAAAAAGTTGCATTTTAGATATTGATTATGTCTTCTTCTCCAAAATTCCAATGTTTTACCATTTTAGCTGCCAGAAATTTCAACATAAACCCACTTGAAAAGATCATAATAGACGAGGAATCCATTGTTTCAGAGCTAGAGCAACTATAAGAGAAGGAGGAGCTTAAACCCATGAAAGAATACATAGATCTCGATTCACTAAAGAAGAAGCTTTTTGGGAGAGATTTCAAAGAAATTGCAAGTAGTTTTTGGTCTGTTGCTTCAATTTTTAGCAAGAAATTGCAGAAATGAAAGCAAAAATAGAAGCTTAAAAACGGAGGAACGGTGGACCTGGGTTAGCCACATTGCCGATGGAGAAGCGGACTGGGCGCCAGTACAGAGAGCTTTCATTGGTGCTATGTTTTTCAACTCTGTTTTTTCTCTCAAACTATGAAATCCATTTACAAATTTTGGTTCCTCCACCATTACGGCCGCCACTTTACCATCATTATTCTCATTATTACTAGTGAACAATAGGACAATCCAAGTCTCATCACTTATATGAAAAACATTTATGAATCGAACAAAGTTCATCATGACTTGCTTTCTTGGCTTGATAAGCAACAGAGTAAGAATATATGCAGAACAACATTTAAATAGGAATTGGGAATGTCGTATGCTTATTCTTATAAGCTTTTCATTTAAAATCTCAATACAATGACTATACATCTATATATATTTGATTCATTGACCATTTTTTTTGTTTTGAGGGAAGAAAAGAGAAAATAAAATAAAAGGAAGAGAATCAATTAAATTTTCTTCATTTAGTTTGACAATAAATAAAAGAAAGAAAAAGAAAGAGGGAGAAATTAGAATTTCTCGTATTGACTTTAGAAGCAGTATAATTTCTCTCTAAAATGGAGAGAAATATAGAGTTAAAAAGTGTGGTAGATTTTAAATTACAAAAATATATTTTCTTTCTCTTTCATTATTATTAAAATAAGGTTAAAAAAGTAATTATAATGCAAATGAATTTCAATTTTCTTAAAAGTAAAGGGTTAATTATAATGACACTCCTGTATTTTTTCATATTATACTAATATGTCTCTATATTTATAAAATTATACTAAAACACCCCTATATTTTGTCACTGTTATAATTTGAGATCCTTCTATCCAAAATTAGTCTTTTTAGCCGTTTAACCCATGTTAAATGACCTTTATGCCATTTCTTATATACAAACATAAGGGAGGGAAGTTACTTTCAAGAAAAACGTTTCCTCCCCTTCTCTTTCTCAACTTCTGTCAACTATTTCATCAGTTCCATACCCATTTGCATAAAGTTTCACGATTGCAGTTGTGAAACTTCAGTAAGTTATTTCGACTTTTTGTGAACACAAAATCAATGAAAATTCAAGCAAAGTAATCTGTCTTGGACTACATTTTTAGAGACAGAAATTATTGAGGTAAGTGATTGTGAACGATTTTTTAAATAGTTAATGGTTTGGGATTGCTGAATTTGTATCTGCTTGAAGATTTTGTATATGTTAAGTTTAAGAGCGATATTTGCGAGTATATCGAGCAAATGGATATTGTTGGGTTTGGAAAAAATGGGTTAAAAAATATTTTTTTTGTCATGCTCTATGGTGTTATGTACTGGATATATTGGGATTGAGTATTGTTTTGTTTAAAATATACATATTAGGGTTTGGTTATATTTAAGGGTTAGGTTAGGGTTTTTGTAATGCAATGAGTTTGGTCAGATGTTGGTTGGTTGTCAGGATGTTGGGACTGTAAATTAATAGTTTTTTGTTGTGTTTTATAAGTTTATGTCTACCACTAAGATACTGCAGTTAGTTTTTTTTTTTACCTCATGCCTACGATTGTTGTTATTTTCTAATTATGATGTCTGTCATTATTGTTTTGATATTGCAGATGGCATATGCAGAATCTTACACATTAATTTTGAATTATACTGACTATGAAGTGTTTATTGACAATGTTAAACCTGATACATACTCTAGGATTCAACTAGTTAGGGATTGCTATAGGGCTTTTTCAGGTTTACAAACCAGGACAATAGAATATACTTGTGGTAATAGGATGATACTAAAGACTGATGATGATATACTTGAAATGTTTAGACTATACAGAGAAAGACCTGAAATCCCAATTTACGTATATGAGATTGTAAAACCACTTGACAGTGCTAGACCTGGAGTGAAATTTCAACTGCCAGCTGATGAACCTCTTGTGATAGTGGAGTTACATGAATCTGATGATGACCAACAACCTGTCCAAGAAGAAGAAGAGCAACAACCTGAAGCAGAGCAATGGTCTGAAGAACAACAACTTCAACCAGACCAACAAGAAGAACATCAACAACCTGAAGCAAAGCAATGGTCTGAAGAACAACATCTTCAACCTGACCAAGAAGAAGAAGAGTAACAACCTGAAGCAGAGCAATGGTCTAAAGAACAACAACTTCAACCAGACCAAGAATTAGAAGAACAACAACATCAACCTGAAAGTAGCATACACCCATTTGAACAATTTGATATGACTCAAACTGGAACTGTCCAAGAAACAAATCCAAACCCATTTGAGCAATTTGAACCTCAACCTAGCCCTGTACATCAACCTGAAAGTAGCATACTCCCAAAAACTATTGTTGAACCTACCCTAGAACCACAAAATGAACCTACCCAACAACCTGCAACAGGACCTACCCCACAATATGAAACTGCACCAAACCCACAACATGAAGATGAACCAAACCCATAAAATGAACCTAACCTGCAAAGTGATAATGAACCCACCCCTCAAACTGTACCTAACCCGCAAACTAATTATCAAACCACCCCTCAGATTGAAACTGATTTTAGTTGGGAAAATGAAGCTATTAGGGGGGAAATGGCAAGGGGCAGAGGCAATGGTAGGGGTAGGGGCATAATTAGAGGTGGTAGGAGTGGGGGCAATGTCAGAATTGGTATGAGGGGAGGCAGTGGCAGAACTAGTTTGAGGGGTAAGGGCAGTGGCAGAACTATTGAAGGAACAAATAGGGGGGGAGGTAGAGAAACAATAAGAAGAAGGGCAACTAGGACTGATGTTGATATTGGGGCTAGTGATGATGAATATATCTTTTCTGATAGTGATGATCAGGAATGGCTAGAAGAAGGGGGTGAGGTGAGTAGTGATACCCAAAGCAGTGATGATGAGGATGGGGTGAGTAATACTACTGATGAGGGAGGGAAGGATGATCCTTATGATATTTTAAATGATGATGATGGTTTGAGTGATGCAATTTCTGATGCTGAAATGATTGAGAATATAATAGAAGATTCTGAAGATGAAGATGTTAATTCCAATACTAGAAAGAGGAAAAGGGGTGCCAATAAATACAAAAATCAATACAACAATGAGTTTAAGTGGGATGGGCTGTCAGACATTATGTTTGAAGTAGGGCAGGTGTTTATGGATATTGATGCTTTTAGAAGAGCACTTAGTGATTATGCAATAAAAGGTGGTTTCAGGTTGATGAGATTAAAAAATGATCAAAAAATGGTGACTGCAATATGCTTAAGGGAAAATTATGGGCGAAGAATTCATGCATCCAAGTTGGATGATAAACACACATTTATGATAAAGACTTTGGCGAATGAACATAAATGTGTGTCATCCACTTCAGCTAAAAACCCAGATGCAACAACTAGATGGGTAAGTAGGAAATTAATGGAGTTGCTTAGTGCTGACCCAAACATAAGCTATGATTTAAAGAGAGACCAACTTAGCAGTAAATAGGGAATTGATGTGCCTATGTGGAAATTGTATAGGGCAAGAGCCAATATGAGGATACACGCCAGGATAGTTATAGAAAATTGAGAAAGTATATGGAGTTTGTTTTGCATATCAATCCTAGTAGTGTAATAAAGTTTGAACCTGTTGAGAAACAGACCCCCGATGACCCAACTAAGTTTAAGAGGATTTTTGTATGTTACAAAGGTGCAATTGATGGCTTTAAGATGGGATGTTGACTATTTATAGGGATGGATGGCTGCCACTTGAAGGGTCCTTTTATGAGAGTTTTACTGAGTGCAGTCACTCTTGATGGTAACAGAAAGGTGCTACCACTAGCAATAGCCATTGTTGAATCCGAGTATACGGAGATATGGAAGTTCTTTTTGGACCTCTTGAAGGATTGTACTGGCACCCTTGAAACTAGCCTAACTTTTATGACATATAGACAAAAGGTAATTAATATTTATATTTATAGTATTTTGGATTCCTTTATAATAATTTGGATTCCTTTTATACTAATATGATATTTCTATTTGATTAGGGTGTAATTGAAACTGTTGATGTCATTTTCAGCTATGCCACACATAGATACTGTGCAAGGCATATTTTCAACAACATGCAAAAAAGATTCAAAGGATTAAGCTTGAGAAAAGTATTCTGAAGAGCTGCTAGATGCACTAATGAACCTGCATTTTGGTCTGAGATGAGAGAAATCAAAAAAATTGATGAGCAGAGACCTTTCAACTGGCTAATGGAAATCCCAATAAGAAATTGGTGTAGACATGCATATGACCCTATCAGCAAAAGTGAACATCAAACCAACAACATGACAGAGTCATTTAATAATTGGATTAACAAGGTTAGGGGAATGCCAATCATCCATCTGATAGAAGCTTACAGACAAAAATGTATGGTTAGGCTACAAAAAAGATTTGCCAAAGGTACAACATGGGAGGGCAAAATAACACTTAAGGCTAAGAAGAGTTTAAACATTATTATAAGTGAAAGTAGAAAATGTTCACTATTATCGAGGAGAAATGATGAATATGAAGTAAAAAAATAGGAATATCAGATTTGCTGTCAAACTCAATAAGAGGGTATGTACTTGTAAGTGGTGGGAGATCAGTGGTATGCCTTGCAAACATGCTGCAAGGTGTATAGGCCATAAAGGTACAAATATTGAGGATTATTGCCATCCTTATTTCAGTATTGATAGTTATATTAAGGCATATAGTGGGATCATTCACCCAATGTCCGAGCATGATTATGAACTTGATGATGAAACCCAAGTCATTTTGCCTCCTGACAAAAAGAAAAGACCTGGAAGACCTAAGAAAAACAGAGTAAGAAAGGAAGGTGAAGGAGATGCAGTTAGTGTTAGGAGTGAAACAGTTAGGTGTAAGCAATGTGGCAACTTAGGTCACAACAAAAGAACTTGTAAAGCTCTAGCATCAGGGGTAATTATTCATTTAATGTTTGTTTATATCTGCTTGTTTTTATATGCATTGCTTGTAGTTTAAAACTATTTTTTTTTTCCATAGAATACTTCATCTACGCGAGGAACTGGAACTTCAGGAAAAGGGGCTAGAACTTCAAGAAGAGGGGCTAGAACTTCAAGAAGAGGGGCTGCAAATCCAAGAGGAAGGGATGAAGCTGCAACAGAAGGGCTACAAATCTGAGTACATCACAGGTAGTGAAAGTGATAATTTTTATTGGCCATTAGTTTTATTATTGTATTTTCATCAATTAATGTGAAAGTCTTTTTCTTTATTTAGGGGATACAAGCATTCCAACGACTCAACAAAGTGGGGTAACACAAGCCACTGGAAGTCGTTCAAAACAACAACCTTATGAAGACAAGCACAATTATAACAACAACAAATATAGGAAATAAATTACATTCCTATAAATGATTTTTTGTATGTTAGTTGCTGTTGAACAAAATATTTTTGGCATATAATTTGGTTGATAAATATTTTGTAGGCTATACATATATAAGTCATCCTCATTTTGGAGGTGACATTTTAAATGTAGTTGTGGTATATTTTTTGTTATAGGACCTCATTATATTTTGTAAGTATTTATGGTTAACATTAAGCTTTTTAATGGAATATTAAGTTTGATTTTTAATTTCCAACATTTTTCTGAGATTAAATGTTAAATGATGAAAGGAAAATTATATTATTCTGTACAGGTGGCAATTCAAACTGATTATAGACAAAACATATAATTTTTCTAACAAAAATATTATACTGTTACGTCTCTATGTTTTTATTATATTATATTGTTACGTCCATATGTTTTTAAAATATTATACCGTTACGTCCTTATATTTTAATAATATTATATTATTAAGTTCTTATGTTTTTAAAATAATAAGCTGTCAAGTCCTTATATTTCAACTGCTATATATTACTTTGCCATTGAACAAAAAAAAAATTTCATGTACAAACACAAATGAAAATAAGTACCAAATCCAACATCTTCATTCATTACCACAAGTACAAGATACAACACTAGCAACTAATAACTCAACAACTTTACACCAACCCCAACTTATATACCTACCTAACATAATACAATATAAACTCTAAGCTCATTGTATCTTCATCCCTAACATAAAAACAACAACTGTAAATATCACCAATATGAAAATCTTCATATAAGTTAGCATATTCTCAAAACCTTGCAACTTGTTCAACATCATCTGGTTTTCTTCTTTCAGCATTTTCGTTTCATCCATAATCTCAAAAAGAGTCTTAGATACAACATACTCACAAATATTAGGGCTATCTGCATAATAATTATCATGAGGATTCATAGTAGAAGTCCTCATAGGATTAGAGCTTTCTGCTGGGTGATAGCTAGTATGATTCAGAGTAGGAACTCTATTACACCAGCCTAGGAAAGATCCACATTTACCATTTTGGCATGAGTAATATAGCATGTTCTTGTTCTTCTCAGATTTAGAGATTTTCACTGCACACCTTTTGCCACAACCATAGTACTTGTTGAAGAACCTTCCTTCCAACCCATTGTCAACTACAGCACTGCTTGCAGACATCTTTTTCTAAAAAAAAAAATTCCAAAATTTCAAAAATAAAAGAGATACCCAGCAAAAATCAAATCCTCACCTATCAAACGGACATTAACCATTGTTTTGAAGCAATACAAATTACCTTCAATCGCTCAATCTTAGGTAAATAAGCAACTATTTTTTTTCTTATCTTTTGCCTCTTCCTTCTTCGCCTTTCTTACAACTTTGATGAACTAAAATTAAAGTAAATCTCTCTCTCTTAGTATATTCTTTCCCTTCCAGATCTTGCTTTCAAATTTAACGAGCTAAAATCAAAGAAAAAAAACTTAAAATCTCCTAATAAATAACCATTAACTGAAGTGAAGGGTAGTTTTAGTATTAAAATAAATATTTTAAGCAAATTTTTATTTTTTCTTGTTTGACTAACAGAAAAATTGAAAAAATTGGACGGAAGGACTTTGTTGTATAACGGTGAGGGGTGTTTTAGTATAATTTTATAAATATAGGAATGTATTAATATAATATGAAAAAATACAGGGGTGTCATTATAATTAACTCTAAAAGTAATTATAATGCAAATGAATTTCAATTTCCTTACTCATGTAAATAAGTGTTTCAAATAATATTAGAGAAATTATGTTTTTTTTAATTTCTCTTATTTAATTTTTCTTCATTTCCTCTGCATATTTAGTGCACTAAACAAAGCCTGAAGCTTAACAAAAATAGAGCATTATTAGAGAGAAAGAGAGAAAAAGTAAGAGGATGAGTATCTATTAATAAAACCAAAAATATTATAATCCATGATGATGAGTATCCATTAATAAACATGGAGATTCAATTAATTAATCTTTTTATTGAGAAGATTCAAGATCGATTGATCATTAATCGAATAAGAATGGAATGAGAGAGAGAAAATAATTTTCTGAATTTGATTTTGTTGTTTAATATATAAAATTGAATAATTAGTGGTAATTAATTAATTAAACTGAATTTTAGTTATTAAAATTTGTAATTAGAATTACAGTTAAAAAAGAAAGAAAGAAAAAATATTAATAAATACCTATCAAATTCATTTCTGAGCGGAGGAGGCGGTTAACATGACAACAGCCACGAAGAAGATAAAGACATTTCTGTAATTCTAGTCATTCTTTCGGTTTATAATATCCATGATGCAATTACAAAATTACCCTTATTTGATTTTTTTTTTATTTTTTATTATGACACATGACTTTCATATGGATGTCATGTTAGAATAAGAAAAATAAAAATTATTAATTATTTCAGCAAAATTAATGGTGTAATTTAATTGGGATAATTATAAATTTGACGTCTGAACTTTTTGAAAATTTCTATTTTGTTGCATGAACTAAAATTTTTTATAATTAAGTATCTGAACAGTCAAAAAATACATTAAAATATTGTTTTTCATCCGAACAAGTTTGCCTGAGTGCCATGTATGCACTGTAGGGTCCGTATTGTGTGACAACTCAGATTGCCATGTCAACAACCCAATGCAAAATGACCAAATTAACCTCAGAAGCAATATTTTCCCTCACTTCTCCTTCTTTTGTATCAATTACGTTTAACATTTTTCCTCCCTATTTTCCCTTATTTTCTCTCCTCCTAATAACTCCCCAACGCCGTGGCAATTGTCACCACTCTACACTTCTTCGCTCCACCGCCCTTCACCATCAAAACTTTGGCTTAGTTGTAATTAACATCATCACTATCTCACACTTTTTCTCCTCCAAATTCAAACCCATTTGTCAACGATTTGATGTCAAATTGACCAATTTATGAGATTTCTAGCAAATTCCTTACACACCAAAAAAATCAGCATTATCATAAGATTGAGATGAGGTTTTCAGACCTAAAGATGAACAAAGAAAGCAAACAAACAATACACAAATTGAAATATTCAGTTTAAACAATACCCAAATTGAGATGAGTTTTGAAAGTTAATTGATGTTATTAAGAAAGAAACAATGGCTTATAGCTTTGCATTTTGTTGCAATTAAAGAGACTAGTTCTTTGTTGGGGTTTATTGACTCTAAAAATAAGAATTATATAGATTATTTTTGGAGTTACGGTGGCTTTATGAGCAGGTGTAAAAAGGATTGGGAAAGTGAGTGAAATTTTGCATTGGAAGTGAAGATGTTGGAGTTTATGAAAAATTTAGAGATATAAGAGGTTTTTCCAAGTAAGAAACAATTAATTGATGTTGAGCGCTTCGGGTTGAGATTTGGATGATAATTTAAATGAAGAAGAGAGGATTCTTGTACTGGTGATAAGGTTTAGGATTTAATAACAGATAAAGAATCCAATAATTCAGTGGTTCAAGAGAAGGTTTTGGAGGGCAATGAAAATTAGAGTTATGAAGATTCTTCCTTTCATATCACCGTTGCTTCATATATTCCACCTTCCTCATTTGATTATTGATATTCAATATTGGCAATTTCTTTTTTTTATTATTGATATTCAATACCAGCAATTTCTTATTGGTGTTGTGAGATTTGGGTTATTTGGGGAAGATGTTTGAGATATGAGTTATGAGGTGGTATGGCAGTGAGAAGTGTTTAGGGTTGTTATATTTATAGTAACATGTGAATATAAATTAAAAGAAAATATTATGATTTTTGGTCATTTTGTATCTTCACCTGAGGTGGAAAGGTGAAAAGTTGCTTTTGCTAGGAAAATAGATCTTATTATACCTAATCAACATTCGGGTGAATACAAATTAGAGTAAAACACCACATTAATATGTTTCTTAGCCATTCAGACACTTGAATGTAAAAATTTTTAGTTCATGGATCAAAATAAAAATTTTGAAAAATTTGAATACTAAATTTATAATTATCCCTATTTAATTTGTCATTAAAACATAAAATGGCATAAACCATACATTTTTAATAAAATATACGTGAAATCATATGTTATTTTTTTATATTTTTTTCAATTTAAAAAAAAAATCATCACCGATCGCGTGTTGCTCCACTGATTAAGCAGGATGTAAGGGTATAATTTCCTAATTGATTTGTACAATTATTAAATACAAAATTTAAAATATTTTTATTTAAAACCAAAAATTTAAATTTTTAAATACACTTCTAGCTTCTTTTTTTTTTTGGTCATAAATAGCATTATTAGTTAATTAATATTAAAGGAGATAAAAAAAAAATTTGTAAGATTCCACACAATTTTTTAAAAAATTGCATGTCTAAAAAAAAAATTCGAATCCGAGACCCCCTCCAAAAAATTTAAACATTTTATCACTCAAAATAATCTCAGACAAATACACTTCTCACTTAGTTGGCGTCACTGTAATTTCAAAAATAAAATAAATGTTATATTACTATTATAATATGATTGGTAGGTGGGATGATTATAGAAGGAAGCACGTTATTATAATTCATGGGTTTAAATTTAAATATAAATTTTAAGTATAAAATTATATATATATATATAATAATAAATATTAAATATTTAATCATTTTAAATAATTAACTATCAGTAAATTTTAATATTAAAATTTTTATTTTTAAAGTAAAAAATTATGATAAATATTCAATATTCAATCGTTTTAAATAATTAGCTATCAATCAATTTTAATATTAAAATTTTTAGCTAAAAAATTATGATAATTGATTGGAATTAAAAATATAATAATGTGATATAAATGTATAATATATCTAATACGAAATATTTTTCACATGTTCAATGAGAGTCAAAGTAGATATACATATATATGTGGCAGTATGAATTTCTAAATGGTCACATTGAAAACATGGAGAAGAAGAAATGATATGACATGAATATTATATTCTTTTAAAAAAA
Organism: Aleurites moluccanus; assembly: GCA_948193065.1. NCBI lineage: Eukaryota > Viridiplantae > Streptophyta > Magnoliopsida > Malpighiales > Euphorbiaceae > Aleurites > Aleurites moluccanus. The sequence continues at coordinate 4,045 of CANXYC012389392.1, read as the reverse complement.
TAAGGATTACTTATTTTTTTTATTTAATTATTCATGTGCATTGCACAACGCTAATTCTATGTATGGTTTAATTTTTTAAAAAAGATTTTCAATAAAAGCTTTGTGATGGTATGGAAAAAAAAAATAATGATTAAAGATGGTTCTAAAACAAGATTAGTTTTTTTTTTTTTTTTTAAAATGTAAAACAAGATTAGTTGAGAGAAATAATTTACAAATAAGATAGGTTTTAATAGTTTAAAACGATATTTTAGAGATTTTTAAGGTAAACAATTAAATTAGGGTTTTGTTTTGGAGAGAAACTTCTAATTCTCAATTTTTTTTTTCTTTTTCATTATTCTATTGAGCACGTTGATAATGGATTATTCTCTTCTATTTTAGCATTAATTTTTTTTATTCAATAATGTTTGGATTTTTTTTTAATATATCTATTAGACTTTTAGTGCATTAACATGCTCATTTTAATGGTTATAAACAATTAATTAAAGATCTAATTACATTTATTTGTTTATATGCAAAATAAAATTTTTAAAATTGCAGATAGTAGCAAATCAAAGTCGCAGCCGCTATAAGGAAACAGCGCCCGCGACTAAGAGATACAGTGGCATTAGACTGAATAGAAGGCAAAAGTAGCGCCCACTACTTAGGTATTGCAGCCACGACAATGATAAGTTGTGCCTGCTATTAAAGTGTAGCAGCCGCTACTAAAGTGTACAGAGACCCAAGAACATTTCATGCCAAAAGTCAACGTAGCTACAAGTTAAGTCACGCCTGCTACTAATAAGTCACAGTCGCTACTTATAATACTCAAAGTTATCATAGCAGCTACCAACTTGTCACAGCTGCGATTAAGAAGCCAAGTAGGTCCAGAGGCTAAAAGGTCTAAGGGAGCAAAAGGTAGCACTCGCTACTGGGTTGTAACAACCACTATTAAGGGAGCTTAGAGGGACACAAGTCTTTTGGAGGAACAAGGGATAAAAGTTACAACCGCTACAAATTGGTCGCGCTTGCTACATAGCCAGATTCACAGTCACTACAATTTGAATTCTAATAAGAAAAACTAGCCGTTGAAAAGCTGAAGTTAGCATTTGATGCTCATTAATGAAGCCAAAGGCTCTATTTTGAAGAAGACTATAAATGTGTTGGTATGAAGGTTTAATAGCTAATAACATTCTCTATTCTTGCATTAATTCATACTCTTATACATTTAAATCTTGTGAGCAAAAATTTGAGTTTTATATTATAAAAGAATATTAATTGTTAATCTTCAAGTTCGTTGAAGAGCAATTAATTTCTGAGAGTCAAGATTAAATTATGGTTAATTCTTTTCTCATCTCTTCTAACTCTATTGGGTTGTGTATGAGCCTTCTTAGTGAAAAATATATTATAAAGATTTAATGTGAGCCAAAATACTAAGGTTTAATCTTGAACCTGTTAAAGTTGTAAAATACTCAAGTGTGATCTTGAGAAGTGGACCTAGGCATATTTTGGCCGAACCACTATAAATTCCTTGAGTTCTTTCTCTCTTTCTTTTTGTTGCAATTAATTTTTAATTCTTGCTTAATTTTTTAAAACAACCAATTCACCCATCTTCTTGGTTGTTAAGGGACTTTCAATATCTTATTTTCTTTTATGTTAATTTTCTTTTTGGTAATTTGTTTCTTTTGTTTTCTATTTGCTTTATGGTGGATATTTCTTTATTGTTGGTTTATTATTTGATAATAGTTTAATCAAAATTATAAGTCTTATTTTTTACATCATTCCTACGTTTAGTGGTACCCATATTGAATTCACGGAAAAACCACTAAAATAGTCAAAAAGTGGTTATTATTTATAGTTGAATAAGATCCAATATTTTAAAACGAATTTGTTACTATCATTATTCATATTCCTGGTTTATTTTATTATTAGTTTTGAAAAATTAAAATATTATAAGATTTCATAATTTATATTGTGTTATTTTATCAATTAATAAATATAAGACGTTCCAAATTCAAGGGAGGAGTCAACATTCTACTAAAACCCAATAATCTCTCAAAAGAAACTCTAGCCAAGAAATCAACATATTGATTTGCTTATCTCTTAACAAAACTAATGTTGACTTTCTACTGCAGATTCAACATTACAATAATTTGCAAAAGAAAGCTAATGAACCTTCCACCCATTAAGTTTATTATGAATTCTCTCAACTACTCCTATATGAACAATATTATTAAGCTGACCATGAATAATTGTAGATCCTAAATACCTGCCTAAGTCTTCAGTCTTGTAAAGCCAAATTTAGAGCTAATATATGATCTAAGGGAATTCGAGACATTCTTATAGAAGAAAACCTGAGTTTTGGCATGGTTGATCCGCTGAAGAACTACAACAAAAAATTATCCAGGCAAGACTGAATTACCTCTATCTGCTCTAAAGAAGCTTCAGCAAATAGAAACAAATCATCAGAAAAAATAAATGTGAATGCTTAGGGTCAACCTTGCCCAATTGAATTGGCTTCCACTTACCGTTACTAACAGCTTCATTGATACAATAAGTCAATCTCTCAATACATAAGACAAACAAGTAAGGAGAAATGGAGTACCCTTGCCTAACCCCCAGTAGGAATAAAACAATTAGTAAGCTCCCATTCCATAAAATTCGTATTGAAGTAGAGGTCACACACTTCATAATCCTATCAACAAACTAAGCTGACAACCTAGCTTTTGCTAGAGAGTTTTGAATAAACAGCTATTGAAGACAATTGAATATATTTTCAAGGTCGATTTTAATAGCCATCTAACTTTTCCTATCCAATTTAAATTTCATAGAATGCACAATTTCCTAGACAATAATAATATTATTTGTAATTTGCCTTCCACGGATAAAATTAGACTGAGTTTTTGAAATCAGCTTCTTCAAAATAGGCTTCAATATGTTGGAAATAACTTTAATGATCAACTTATACACAACATTACATAAACTTATCGGACAAAAAATGAGAAAGAGTTTAGGGTTAAGAACTTTAGGAACTTTAGGAATAAAGACCAGCAAGGTGCCATTAACTTACGAAGGAAGAATTCCCAATTCAAAAAAACTTATTCACAATCCGATATACAGATTCACAAACAACGACCCATTGACTCTAAAAAAACTGGTTAGAGCCCATTAGGTCCTGGTGCTTTATAGGCTCCTATTTCAAACATAGCTTTCCTCACTTCATATGCCATAACATTCTTAGCCAAGCCTCTTATCACATCATCCTTTAAGACATGAAAAGAATTAGGTACCATAAGACCTGATCAATGATCACATTTTCAGAGTACAAATTCGAATAAAAAAGCAATGGCCATCCTTTGAAGCTCCTCATGATCAAGAACCCAATTCCCTTCATCATCCTTAAGAGCTTCAATGTCATTTCTATTTATATGAATTACAGTAGAAGTATGGAAATAGTTGGTATTCCTGTCACCCAACTGAACTCACTTAGCTCTAGATTTCTGAAACCAAAGTATTTCCTCTTGCATTAGAATAGTTTAATATTCAAGACAAAGAATTCATTGCAAATTAATCAGATTTGAGGAAAATGCCTTTCTAGCACCCTTTCTATACCTTTTAATATGTTTAAAACTTCCCTCTTCCTTTGAAAGATATTACCAAACACCTTACCATTCCATTCACAGATTTCTTTAGTAAACTTACCTATGGATTGTAAGAGGTCTAGTCTCATACTCTATACTTGTTACGTCCCAAAAATAGAACATGACGATCCTAGGATGCAAGAATTTCCAGAGGTGACTGTGAGGCCTCGCCTGAGCACCTCCTCCTGCGGATCCAATGGATCGAGGATGCTATCATTTTTAGGGACGATTTCTCATGGAGGGGGCGACTTTAGTGCCTTTTTAAAAATGATTTTTGATGTTTGAAGTCGCCACCTTAAGTTATTTTTGTTGAGAAAATTTAAGGTAAAAACTCATTTTTGACTCCAATTTCATCCTAAAAGAAAATAAGTGCACTAGTCTTTGAAACCAAAGAGGATTCGAGGACTAGGTTTTCGGTTGAACTTGGC
>CANXYC012389261.1:0-61018 GCA_948193065.1 Aleurites moluccanus | reverse complement strand
TGGGTCAACAAATCAAAACATGGGTATGCATAATGATGTATATATTACTCACCTTAGCTTATAACTTGAACATTTCCTTTTTCCTTTATCATTGATTCTTTGCCTTATCTCTTATGGTACCCATCGCATCTCTTATACATTTTTGACTCTACATATCCAATTAATTTCCATTTAGATACTATTTAACATAAACTTACATTACTTATATTTATATTAAAGAAAATTACTCAAATTTCCAAGTTTTAGAGTTTTTCTGCGCAAAATTCTTTACTGGCAGCCTGTGTTCCATTACTCATATCTCTCTCTACAATTATCCAATTGTTTCAATTATTTTTCCTAATTAAACTTAACATATAAGGTTCTAATATATCAAAATTTCATATTAAAATAATTACTACATAATTTATGATGTTAATTTAAATTTAGACCTATAACCAGCCCTGCTACCCTGCATTCTGCCTGTAATCCTATTATGACAGATTTTCTTCTTTTTTTAATAACTCAATCAATACTTAACCAATTGCTATAATTACTTTTCCTATTAAAAATATACACATAAAATTATAACATATTCAAATTTTAGATATAAGCATATGATAATAAAAATATCCATGGTAAGCAATAAGATATAAGTTTGGAATCAATGATCAAGTAGCCAATACTTATATCATGTAGATAAGGCAGATAAAGGGATGAACTATATGTAAATATACAGTCTCCAGTAGTATCAGTATGGACTATATACGAACATGCAGTCTCTAATAACATCAGTATGGACTATATGCGAATATACAGTCTCCATGGTTCTATGCATCACAGATCTCACCAATAATTAACATATTGCTTAATAATAATCGATAATTTTTTGTTTAGTAATATAAATCATCTTTAAAATTAAAGGGTATCAAATTCAAACTTCCTATCGATATCAAATTTATCAAAATATTAGAAAACAGTATGGTTTCTGTATTCTAACAATAGTAATATATAATATATAGGATTTTCAAAAATTAACCATGATAACACTAAATAATTTTTAAAAAAATAATTGTCATTTTTTTTCTATATCTAGTGGTTTATTTTTTAATATCTCATTATGTAAGAGGTCAGAAACTCAATTACAGTTTTTTCTCTTTAATATTTGTAAGCCTTTTAATATTTTAACCCAATTTTAATGAAATTTAAGCCTAAAGAAAAATTTTTTAATGGCTAAAAATCTCAAATTGTTAACATTAGAGTATAGGAATAGGAATAGTTTCTTCTTCTTAACTTCTTGTTATACTCTTAACTTTCATGTATTGCATTTTGTCAATTTTGGAGAAGAAAAAAAAATCACTAACTAGAGATTTTTCCTTTTCTATTTTTCAGTTTTTATAACATTTTGAAACAAAACTTATCAAGGCTTCATGAATCATTTTGCACATTGCAATTTTTCCTACTAATTACTTTCAAGTATTAAAATTTCATAACAATAATCCCATAACAATATAAGCTTATATAACTCATTGTAGCTAATTAATTAATAAAAATTCCACTAATTAATAAAATTCTATGCAAATGAGAATCATGACCATACATAAAAAGCATAGCAAAATTGCAAGAAATTAAAAGAAAAGATCTAATTATCTGTCAAGAAACACCCTTAATTAAGAAACATATAAATATTTGATAGTTACATTACCTTAATTGAGCCTGCAAGCCTCTATTTTATGTTTCTAACACACACACACACACAAAAAGGTGATTAGTGTATAAAGATTGATTGATCTTTCATGATTAACTAATAAACCATTCATGGCTATAATCTTTATCTTTTTCATTTTGGTTAATATATAGTTGAAGCTACAATTTTATACTCTTTGTTTGGTTACCGAGAAAGATAGATTCCAAAACTCTTTTTCTTTTATTTTTCTTTTATGAAATAAAATATTATTAGTTGTGAGATAAAGTGTGATGATATTTCATTTCGAGAGAGAAACAATTATTTTAAGAAATCAGAATCCCACTGGAAAAAAAATTCTTTCTCTTTTGGCTTTACATGATTCCAAGAAATTCTGCCCACCCTAAAAGTCCATATGCCATCTTTGCATATATATATGGCTTTTTCATTATCAAATAATTGTTTTTTTTTTTTAATTGAGAAAGAGTGAATTTTAATTTAGAATTTTATCGATATTGATATATACACTTATTATTAATTGAGTGTTTCACAAAATTTTTTATGTAGCTACGAACTTTTTAATTATCAATAATTATATTAAATATAGTTGATTAATAATAACTATTGTAGTTGGATAATCTACAAAATCTTCAATTTAATTTTTTTAAACAATTTTTATTTATATAAATAAAAAAACTAAATTATTATATTTAAAATAATATTTATATAAAAAGTTAAATATTAATATTTATTTTTAATGAGTATTAAATATATTATCATCTAACAATTACTTATAATTTTATCAAATATTTATAATAATCAGTTATTAGCTTCATGTGAACTTTTTTATTTTCAATATTATTACATTAAACACATTTAGTTAATCATAATTGTTAGTTCTTAAATAGTTGTAGGTAGTCGAACAGCAGTTGTTTATAAAAAATTTAATTTAAAATTTTTTTAAAAAGTTTTTATTTATTTAAATAAAAAAATTAAATTATTCTTTTAAAATAATATTTAAATAAAATAATAAATATTAATATTTATCTTTAATGGACATTAAATATATTAACAGCTAACAATTAATAATAATTTTGTTAAACACTTACAATAATCAGCTATTAAGTAACCGTTACAACTATCAACTATCAGTTACTAGCTAACAGCTATCAGTAATAGTTAATAGCTATTACAAATAATTAAATTAAACAAAACCTGACTAACAGCTATCAACAATATATAATATCTAACAATTATTATCAACAATTAAATTAAAACGTAATTTAATTACATTAATTCTGTAGATTCATAGTTAATATTATGAATTAAATTTTTATAGTAAAATTTATATTTCTAATATGATCAAAGATAAATCATTTATATATGAAATTAAATTAGAAAATTTACAAGTAAAAAAAAACTTGACAATGAAAAAAAAAAAGATAGCACATGCTTTGAAACTTCATAGAAATTGAATGGGGGAATATTTAAAAGCAAATATCAAATCATTCATGTTCATTGTTCATGTTGCAACTTGCAAGATATACATTACAAGATGCGGTAATCTGCAATAGCCAACTGTTATAAATATAGGAATTTTTTAAAGAAAAATATAAAGTATGTTCTTTATGTCAGATTCTGTTAATATAGGGAAACCAACAATTTTTTTTTTTTTTTTATTTTACATAATAAATGAAATTTGAAACAAATAAATTATCTATATACATGAAAAAAAAAATTCATCTTGTAAATTATTTTTTAAAAAATTGAAAAATCACTGAAAATAAATAAATAAATTTTTTATTTTAATTTATAATAATAATAATATCATTAATCCTTATATTTCTAATATAATTATAGTCACTTTTATTATTAATATATATATATATATATATATATATATATATATATACTATAATTTTTTTTATGATACTTCGTATCAAATTAAAAATTTATTTTTATACGACGCATTTATTTTACTCATTTTATTTTTATTTTTTACCTCAACATTGATATAATAGTGATTTCATCTCTTATTTAATTTGGGAGCAAATTTATATTTTTATTTATTTAATTTGAATTTATTCCTCTCTTAATCTAATCTAAAAAAATCAAGTGTTTATTGATTAGGTAGCTAAAAATCTGCCCAAAATTAAAATATATAATTTTTTATATTTTTTAGGGAGTTGAAGAAAGTAATAAATTAAAAGATTATATTAAAGAGAAAACATAAGGGGGAAAGGGAATCACATGACATTGAGAGGATATGTGATGTTGAGAAGAGAGAGAGAGAGAGAGAAAAAAAAGTATGGTGAATGGTTGTATAAAAATTTTAATCTCATATATATTAATTGATAATTCACATCAATTTTCAATTGGAAAATTATAGAAAAATTATAAATGTGACTATAACTGTAATATCAAAGGTTAATGATATATTAATGTTACAAATTAAAATAAAAGGGTTTTGATGTTACAAAAATATAAAGATTAATGATATTAGCATTATAAATTAAAAAAAAAATTATGATATTATTAAGTATAAAGTCTAAGAATGATGAATGAAATTAGTTCAATTGTTTATACAATATTTTTTTTAAAAATATAAATTAAATATTTTTCTTTTTGATATTATATCAAAATTTTAGTAAGGTTTAAATTTTTATTATTTTTTTTATTTCGAATTACTTCATACTTCATACAATAAACGTCGTAATTACAAAATACATAATTTATATTTTTAATTTGAAATATTTAATAAACATAATATTTATTAAAATAATATTTTAAATTTAACTATTAACAATTTAAAATTATAATTAAAATTCTAAAAATTAGTAATATTCAACCCTTCAAATTGCAATAACTAACTATCATCCCATAATATTTAATCATTGATTACTAATTATTAAGATTCAACCATTCACTCCATATGCTAATGATGAGTTTCACCCAAAGAAAAATGCTGTTCAAATATCACAAAGGGCCACAAAATTTGACCAAACACATATTAGTTGGAAATAAATTAAGGAATTTAAACACATTTCTAGAAAATTAAAATAAATAATGAAAATATAGTAAAATAACTAACTAACTATTAGTTGCTTGATGTTTGACTGCACTCCTCAACTGCAAACCATTCCCTTAAATTTTGGGGCAAAACTTTATATGTTTAATGTTTAATTCTAAGCATACTTTAACATTGACTTGTACGCATTGGCTTCTTAATCATCCCCACCTAAAGTCATTAAAAAATTAATTATATATTATTTGAATAATTAATTTAAATTCGAGTCTCTCTTTCTCAGTTATTAAAAAAAAAAAATTAATTGTGATCCCCTTAATTTTTATTTTTTTATATATATTGAAAATTTTAAGAATTCAAATATTGTCCAAATATAAATTTCTGATTTTCATAGTTAATTATGATATTGTGGAAAGTAATCTCTTAAAGTTAATTTTCTTTTTTTGAGAAAATATTATGCAAACAACTCATTTTTTTTATTGTAATATTAAAATTAGATAAAAAAAAAAAGATTAAAAAATTTCATTTATAAGATTATAAAAATTGACATATGAAAATTTAAATTTTTTAAGCATTATTAAATATAAAAAATAAATAAAAATGATAAATCGTAGTAGTAATTAATGACGAGGATCCACCACCAATTACTAATAATGGAGACTGACGGTGATGAGTAGATTAATAAATGAATATTTATATTTTTTCTTTTATTATATAATGATTTTATCAAAATTAAAAATATGAGGGGCAGTCACCTTCTTTGAAAATAACTTAATTTTCTCCTTGATTAGCAAAATATTTTATATTAACTAATTTTTTTAAGAGTTCTGAATAAAAAAAAATATGAAAATATTTCTTTTTTCCATGAAACTAACACAGAGACTTTGATTATAAAAAAAAAAACTCAACACTACTGAAAATATTATTTTTTCTATCTTAAAATAAATATTGTAAGTGTAAAATACATAATTATTAAGAAAAAAAAATTAATATATTTTAATTTTTCTAATTCATTTATTTTTTTAATACATTAATTATTTTAATTTTTTTTTATCTTTCTAATTTTCTAATATTATATATCTTTTAATTAATTATTATATTTTTCAACACATTTTTAATAAAAATATTATTATTAATTTAAAATAAAATGTAATTTAAATTTAAATTTAAAAATAAAATAATTAAATTAAAACATTTAAAAAAATAAATTAATACGTTTATTTTGGAGATGAGAGATTATTTTATGGCATCTCCTTTCTTTATTCTTTGTTTGTCTTCTTCTCATCCCACCCCCAAAATCTTCTCATCAATTATATAAAACACTTTGGTGAAACTATTAATCACTTGTAAAATGACATATCATCTACTAAATGCATGTGCATTTTTTTAAAATTTCCAAGTTAATAAGCATTAAGAATTAAGCAAATATAATATTAATTGCAAATACAATTTCCCTAGAAAAATATAATAATATAAGATCGTATATATAATCAATCAAACAAGTCAGCTATATTATTATATAATTAAGCAAACTAACAGTCTAATAGATTTAATGGTTATTGGAAGTTGTTAAACAGAAACTTATCATTTTTCATTAATTAATCAATGAATGTGACACTTCAAATTCCATTCTAATTTATTGTGTTAGTTCCTAATGGCAGATAGACAGAACTAATCAACTCATATTCTCTTAAAACAATCAATATCGCACTATCTGTATTAGATATAACCCAGCAACACAAAAATAAAATTAATGCAAAAATCAAAGGAAATAATTTATTATTATCTTTAAAGCTGGATTTAACTGTTATTTTATTCAAATATAAATAAATAAAACTCATTTATATTTTTTATATTTTCTTATTCACACGCATGTATTGAGACATTGCGGCATTGAAATTGAAATTGTTTTTTCTGGAAAAGTATTATTCCAGATGAAGTAAAGAAGCACATGAGAAATTTATCTTAAAAATAAACTTTAATAATCTATAATCAATATTTTCAACAAAATACTTTTCTCAACAAAAATAACCAAAAAAACAATAAATTATAAAAATGAATAAATTAATTATAAATTTATAACATAACCCTGAAAGTGATGAATCCAGTATCTTTTCACCACCTTCCTAAAATCTATTCCCCCTACACGAAACCTCAATAGCTTCCACAATCACACAGAAAGTTACTAACATAAAATCAAAGGTAAACAAGAAGTCAAATAATTTCTGCAGAAAATCAAAATGAAAAAAAAAATCAAGTGACTTGTGAGAGATCATAAGACAATTGGGCCACAAATTACAATGCAAACATAAATTCTAAAAATGTACAATCATGATTGATTCACTTTCTATCAATATCAAAATTCCCATGGACCCACTAGGTTAAAAAAGAAAGAATAAGGACAGAAATATGCGTATCATTCAAGAACATTGACAAGGAACACTCACTGTCTTTGTATCAAGTAATTTCAGAAAGTGGACAATCTCCTTACCTTTTCTATATCAACAATAACTTTTGCTACCTCTTCAAGATAATTCAAATATAAGAAGGGAAAATTCAAATCATTATTCACCAAAATAAAAAATCTTGTACCTGAAAGCATTTAATGTTTTCCTTTTGAAAAATTAATTCAAAAACTTCCATAGCAAAAAACAAGTAATAATTAAAAATCTTCTGTTACATCAAGCTTAGAATGAATCAATATTCTGCTTCATATTTGATCAGTTATTAGGAAAAGATAACAAGCTTTTTAAAAATTAACCAGCCACAAAATTTAATAAAATTCTGTTTCTTTCCATCTGAATAAGAGACCAAGCATATGACCGTCTTGACTGTGGTTTCAAGGCACACAGAAACCTATTCCACTATAACAAAGAAAAGCAGAACAACTCACTGCCTATGCAAATTTATAGTTTGCTAAATATGTATTGTTGTATGTCTATACTCCACAACTGGTCTTCCATCCAAACCTCAAACAATCATCACCAAACTGCACCAACACAGGCAGCACACACAGAAGAGAGAGAGAGAGAGACAGATTTGAGAGGGAAATGGGAAATGCCGGGGGAATGTAGATTTACAACAATTATTCAGATATTTTTGTGAACAAGATTTGCTAGAAAAGTGCGCTGAGAGACTCAAATAAAAAATAAAAAAAAGTATACAAAAACATCACACATGTTATCTTTTAGTGATTTCTATTTCTAAAATTACAGAACCAGGCAAGCAGACATAATTCCATTTCATTAATGCACTAGTCAAAAAAAATGACCAGCATCGCAATCATATGCCTGCAATGTTACCAGCTTTCATCCCAAGTCAATGCTCAAATGATTTAAAAGATGCAAATACAAAAATTATCCTTCCGCTCATAAGAAACCAAATTCATGAAATGAGATGATTCCAGGCTGGCTACTAAATTAAAGATAGGTAAACAAAAATTATCAGCAATTGACCTCAGACAGATTAGCCATTCAACTATGATAAAAAAAAAAACTTTCTCCCTTGCAAGCACCTGGTATTAGATGGGACTGATATAGTTAGCAAATCTCCCTGTAATCAAGAAAAGAAGGCATAAACTCTTGATGAATACTTCAAGTAATACAAAACACAACAGAATAACTCAATATATACAAAAGCAAGCACCAATGCCTGCCATACTTTCGGCTCTTTGCAGATACTACTTTATATGAATGAGAAAATATTTATTTTCTGCTACTTAAAATGAAAGTAAAGTACATTTAGTCCTGCTTAGTAAGCTGGCAACTTCATTCTAAACCACTGGCAGCTGAAATGCAATTCAAGCATGTTCAAGAAGCTAAATCAACTGGTTAGAAATCATGCAACCAGAATCTCACCAATTTCAAATGTTTTGAACTCCTTAACCAGAATATTAGTAAATTGCTTGATCTTTAGATAATAGCAAATCACTATCTTTCTTTGTGATCATACAGGAACCACCTCCCCATTTATCAAGAGAGATCACAGATATAACCCCGAGGGAGAGAAGGTTAAAGGCCTTGGATGATTCATGAATTAATCAAATTATTCTAAAAACAGTTATTTCCTTGCACAAATGGTGCCAAATTTCAAAGGGTAAATCAATAGACAATTTGTTCAATTCTTTTCAACTACTTAAGCAGCAATTTTATATCAAAGAAAGATCCTGCAAATAACAGGCATTTTTTTTCCTATTAAATTTAATCAACATTTAGATTTATTTGTCAGCAATAGGGGTTATTTGTTTCTACATTATAGCTATAATCATAGTTCCAGCCCCTTGATGAATAGCAATGCATTGTGTTAATAACTCTGCTCCTTATATCAATTATCAATTCTCCTTTTATTCACCTATCATTCTTTCCCAGGCAACATTTGGTTCGTTGTTTATGGAGTATGGATCTAAACCAATTAGCACACTACATTTTCTTTTCCAATAGAAATCCCTAGAAATGAAAGACGGTAAAAAATTACTTTATTAGTGTGTTTCGTGTGAGAAAACTTCCAATCAAGTTTGAATGCTAAAAACCCAAAACCAAGAAAACAATAACAGAATAGAAGAAGAGTATAACGTGTCAGATTCAACCTTTAGTCGTACATAACAGGAAAAAAAGAGTGGAGAAATTACTATTAAATAAAGAGCAATTAAAAAATAAATTACTATTCAATAAAAAAATGGTTGCAATCTATAAAGTTCAAATCTAAGTGCCAGCATACTCAAAAGTCCCTCCTAATCTTGCAAAAGGTTCTAAAGATCCACCAATCACTGAATAATGGACCTTAAGCATATGTCAGCTACACCAAGCAAGAAAATTCTGTCTATACAAACTTTGCTGAATGGGTTCAGACAAGCAACGAAAATGAGGTCAAGAAAATGAGTTGGTGAAAATTTCTTTTCATAGCAGCACAATTTAGATCTCAACCAGGCAGAATCCTATGCATGGTAGAGATAATAGAGGATCCAATAAAATGTATTCTTTGTTCAATTGACACTAACAGAAGTAGTCATCTTAACCAAGGACATATTTTATTTTTCAAAAACCTAGATATAATAATCACAAACTTCTGTTTTCTACTTTTTCTCTGGTATCCAAGGAAACTGAATCGATAATAAGTAGATACACATAATATTTACAGATCACTAAAGTAATAAGCATATCTTTTGAACAACTCAACTTAAATTAAGTAAGCCTAGAATGAATCCTCAATATATGCACCTCCAATATATGTTTATCCCTACAAAGCACTTTGAACAGGCACATGCACAATATAACCTTTAATTTAAGCATCTCATCCTTCATATTTTTCAACCCCATCTAATGGAGGTGCATATTCATAATGTCTATGGATTTAGGTAAGACACTAATTTTTCTCCTTTTCATTGATCTTTTGTTGCTTAATGTGATGCATTTTCCCAATGCAAAACTAAGTCTTCTGAATCAAATCCATCCTCCTAAACAATCCATCCATAAAACCTACATAGTCAGTGCATCCTAGTATTCCCTTTTCCCACAATATTAACTTCAGAACTATGCCAAAAGATCATCTTTTTGATAAACTTGTATTCATAAGTTTTACTAAATTAACGCAGTGTCAAACTAAGCCTGGTTATATTATAGATTTCAATCATTGGTATTCACTAAAATTTTGAATTATTAAGCTAGTACAAATTATTAACAAATTAAATGGCTACTCAATTGCTAATTTTTCTCAATTATCAAATACTGAACACTATCACAAAAGATCATTAATAACTTGATTAAGAACAAAAACAATCACAGTCAAAATACCTTCGGCAGATGTGCTGGCTTCACTCGGGAGCTTGGAAACAAGACAAGCAGAAGCAATCGCGCTGTGGACAGGTAAAAGTGAGCTCAATTCTCTCCGAACAAACCTTCCACTTTTTCCAATCAAATTCCATAATAACAAAAATACATAACATAGAAGCATAAAAAAAAAGTAGTTAGAAATTTGAAAGCGCGAAGTTAGAAATTTGAAAATGCGAAGTAGAAGAAGAAGAAGAAGCAAAAAGGAGAGTGAGTTACGTTGGAGAAGGAGGGGAAATTGGGGACCGGCGAAGAGTCAAATTGGGACGAGTCCAGGACCGAATTGAATTTGTAGCTGATACCGAAATTTTTGTCGTCGCTGATGTTATTGTTGTTGAATTTGTAGCTCTCCCCGTTGCACGCATCAATGTAGAGGTAGATCTTCCTGCAATTCCGCAAATCACCATTTTTGCTCTGCTCTACTATCTCTATACAACCCTAAAACCCTTATCAAACCCCATTTCCGATTCTCTGTTTTTGGATGGCGTCAGATTATGGAGTTTTTTTTATTCAGGCCCATTATCCATACCCAGCCTAATGTACTTGCCTGGACTTATATGGCAACGGGTCGGGTATGAATATGAATGTATTTTAACATATTTATAATTTTTTAAATGAATTTTTTATTCAATAAATGATTTTTTTTTTAAATATATCCTATTTATACATATATTACAGGAGAATTAATATATGTTATAAAAATATTTATATTTATATAAATAATATAATTTCTTATTCAATTACAACTACCATGACATACTATTATTTCTAGAATTTAATAACTCAAATCTTTTCATTTTGGAATTTCCATATATGAAATAAAATTAATTTTAGCAATTTTACATTATTCTAAAAAAAATTATAAAATAAAGAAATTAAAGATTCTACACTTTTTGTCATGCAATTATCAAGATAAAAACAAAATTCCAATTACCTGATGCATCTTTTAGATTAGCTAACAATGATAATATTAATTCTTATTGAGGACTTGAAATATTTTATGATGTCTCAAGTTCGAATTTCAAAAGGTAAATACACATATCATTCAGCACTTGATTAATGTACAACTTAATCACATCCTGTTTAAGGATTTTGATAATTTCATGCTGAATTACCAATTTCAAGTTAATATTGACATTATATAATATATATTTACAATCAAAACTCTTCATCATCTACTGTTGATCTTGTAATAGGTATAGACCATCTACCCAAGTGAGCTGTGTAATTTATGCATCTGATAACACCTCTTCCAGTAGGTCCATCAGGGAAGTCCAAAACACTAATACTTCCTGCATCAAGATGAAATGATCCCATCCAGTCTTTGGTCAGATTCAGGCAATGTGCCATCAGTGCTATGTGAATTGCAGGATGACCAACTGCTACAACAATCTTTCCGGGTTCTGACTCATCAAATAATTCATTTAACAAAGATTTCCAGGCTTTCCCAGATTGATCCCAGAGTGCTAAAAGTGCTTCATCCTCAAATCTGTTTAAAAAACCTGGCTGATTTACAGGACCCTCACTTGCATCCTGTAAAAGATTGCAAAGGAGAAGCAAACTGAAATCAAGCTAAGATAGGGAAACTCAGTGCCCCATTTCGCATTTGCAGTAGAACATTGCAAGGCAGTGAGATTATGCATGCATTCAATTGAGACTAAGGCGCCTTAGTTCTTGCTTGGTATGCTTGGTTCAGTTCACAGTTGCAATTCGAACAGGAAAGATAAAACTGATATTATTAGTATTCTGTATATTTACCAAGAAAAAAAGATGAACACAGAGGAAGAATCAATCCTGCAGAGTATTACTCAGATTAAGGTATTCATAAAATTTTCCTGATAACTTGCCTTGTTTGATTGCTGAAGGATGTCTCTGACATCAAGGTCCTCGATTTGTTTCATTTCCACATACCTTGGCACACAGTCAGCACCCAAGCAATCTGCTGCTTCTTGCACCTATTGAAGGTACCCAGTTTGAAATAGGTCGGAGGAAAGAAGTCATCAGTGCTATAAAGATATTATCTTGGAGAAAGAAAGATATTCCATCACACAAAAAGCAACCCACCAGAAAAAATTCTGTAGATTTTCCAAGATATGCCATATAATATGAGAAGGGAACACACTGACTCGAGAATGAGAGCTTACTCTGGAAATGGCCATGGCTGTATCAACACAAGAACTCTTAGGGCTGCAGGCTATGGTGCTTACTTTCTGATCAAGAAGAAGCTCAGCAGTTTTTTGGGACTGTCAAGAATCCACAAAAGACCTTTAGGACACAGATGTATAACCAAATTACTTTACATTTTCATATGGATGAGGTACCTGTATAATTCCAAGCATATTCATTGGCTGATCCCCATAATTAGGAAAACTAGCCTGTGAAACATTGAGAAGGATTGACTGTAACCATGATATTTATAAAGACAAACCAAAGTGGCTGCAAAGTAATACTGGAAAAGGTTGCATCAACTCCCCAAGAATCATGTTTATTTGAAGGCATCACAATTCTTCTTATATTGAACGCAGTGCAAATTTTGAGTACTTATTTTCATGAAAAAGAACATTAATTCATTTTCTCATTATAATACATTATCTGCATTTTTCTTAATTATGTACTTCTTCTGCATGTCAGCTTATATGTTTCCAAGTTGATAATATTCAAGGAAGCTGTTCCTCCAAATTCAAAACCAACATTTCATGACAACCAATAAGTGCAAATCCAAATCCAAGTGTAAGCTGAGATGAAAGCCTTATTAGCTTCTTAGACAATCTAACCACCAGCATATCTAATCAAATACATTTAGATATAAGCAGAAACAAATAAATCACTTTAAGTGATGGTTTCAAACCTCTGCATCATCCTGTAAGGTTCCATGACAAACAAGAATGATTCGCTTACTGGTTTTTCTGCCCCCAGAACTTCCAGCAGCAACAGGTGAATTTGGTGTCTGCATCGATGTCATAATGAAATTTAAGAGAGAGCATAAAATCAAGTATTACTATGTTCACGTGCAGTTGCTGCCAACAAGTCAAAACCTTAATCCTAATTTAAGCACATAATATTTTGGTTGTATGCATCAATGAATTGAGCTAGCTCGAAGTAGTATTATCCTCTACCAAAGTCCTGAATAAGCAAAAACACAAATCCCAAATGGATTCAGAAATTATCTACAGAACTATCTTTGATTTTCAAATGATAGACTTCTCCAAATGCAGGTGTTCAAAAAAATAATAATAATAATAAAAAAGGTAAAACCAGTTCAACATGACAATCATACAACCATTTTGAGAAACAAAAATGAAATGCTCTGCAAATAAAACAACTACATCCTGTTCTAAGCCTAAAATACATCAAATTCTAGGTCATGACCAGCTGCCTTACTTCCACGTGTTAATAATAGTGTTTTACTAAATTTTATCAAGTACCTGATTCAAACGATTAAGACATATATAGGGTGACCCTCCCTCAGCTCGTGGGGTGAAATCCAGCACACTTACACCACAGTTACTCTGAAGTAAAATCCTGAAATACTCAGTTCCCAATCCTGATCATAGACAAAGCATTGGAAGAGATAAAAGAGAGTAAATCCAAAACGACATTTCTAATAATTTCAGCTTGAAATAACAACAGAGAAAGGAAATAGTTTATAGTACCAATAGCTGTTGCAACAAGAGCCTGATTAACAGCATTGTGAGCAACCACAAGAACAGACCTGCTTTCATGGGATAGGATTTGATTCCAACAATTTCTAGCACGAGCCCACAATTCCCTCACTGGGTAATGTCCATCAATGTTGAAATTTGAAGCATCTACCTGCCATTGATGAAAAGCTGCACCGAACTTTGCCTTCCCCTCATGCTTTAAGAGACCCTATAGTGAAAAATCCATACATAAAGCTGAGCAACCCAAAACTAAAACAATGCTATTTAGTACCAGTTTGAATTAGCAGTTGGGAACTAGCGTTGGTTTGAGCTCCCAACTGCTAGCATGAGGTGTTTGGTAAATTCAGTCTGATTAGTGTTTTAAAATCTGGAGTTTACAGCTGACCCCAATCGCTGAACCAAACAAGCTCTTAAAAAAAATACTTACTTGAAAGGAATAGAGGTCAATTTCTCTCAAATCAGAATCTGTAATTATTTCGTCATTGCGAGATCCCCAAATGATTTCTGCTGTTCGTTTGGATCGAATCAAAGGGCTGAAATTAAAAAATAATAATAATAATCACTAAAGTGATTGCGAGAAATAAAATCTGCTGAAGAATCATTTGACAACAAAAGACAACAAACCTGCTGAAGCAAACATCAAAAGAATCATCAGTAAGCATCTGTCGAGATGTCTCAGCCTGAGCCTCGCCTTTCTTAGTCAAAACAGAGAAATTCGAGCTTCCTTGGATCCTTCCTTCAGCGTTCCACGTGCTCTGTCCATGCCGCACCAAAACCACTCGTTTCGCCGCTTTAATCGGAGGAAACGGAGCTGAAGAGTAAAGCTCGGAGCTCAAGTCTGCGTCTTGTGGGGGTTTTTGGATCTCTTGGACACTAGAAGAAGAGTGGACTGTGAAGGGAGAGGTGGAGTTTCTATGGCTGAAGAGAAGACGATTATGAAAAGGAAGAGAGGGTGAAAGTGAAAACATTTGCAATTGTTTCGGGGAATTACTGCAATTTCTTTTCTCGTTTTGGCGCTAATTTGTGTTCGTTTTCTGTTTGTTCAGTAGTTAGTGGTTACCGTTGTTTCTATCGAACTTAAATGATAAGAGGCATAATAGGAACGACACGTGTATAAATTTACCAAAATATCTTCTCCTCCAACATTTTTTTTTTCAAAATTCAATTCAATTTATACACTTCTTCTTATTTTATTTTATACTAAAGGCTAATCCATAAAATTTAACGATATTAAAAACATCACATCAGTAAAAGAGAGAAGAAGAAGAAGAAGAACATAACTTTTGTTACATGATCTATATAAAATAAAACAAAACAAAAAAGGAGTAAACTGCAACTACAAGTGCAGAAACTAATCCTCCCAGTTGATTGGAAAAAAATAAAATAAAATAAGAAATAAAGGAACCCAAAAAAAAAGGGGAAAGACCAAATGAGAAAAGCACAAATACAACCACATTAAACCAGTTAACAAAATCATTCCTCCATTGCTGGGTTTTCCTCTGCTTGTTGTTGAGAGACCTTGACCTTGATCTTGGGTAAGTTAAGAGATGGCTCTTCTTTGAGTACTGAAGGAGCTTTGATCAAATTGATACCCTGCTCCAATTCCTTCGCAGCCTCCTTGAGCTTCTTGGTTTTGTTGACCTTCAGCCTGCGAAGATTTTCAATTTATTAATAGATTTTAATAGAATCTACAATATTTTAGCTGTTAGAGAGAGAGAGAGAGAGAGAGAAAATAAACCTCTTATCAATGTGTTTGGCCTGCCTGTCAGATCTAACTTTGTCAATCTTCTTAATGGCCTTCAAAGTATTCTCAGCAAGATTCCTGTCATATCTCTCAGGCCTATTCCTCTTTCTCTCAAACTCAAAGGTTGAATCCTGGACACGGAAGAAATAAATGAGCACTGGGAGAAAAGCCATACAAATGATCATCTGAAACATAGAGTGCAAGCCAAAAAGTCCCTTAACCTGCGTCATGTCCTTTCCATGCAACCGCCTATAGGCCTTGGTCCATTTTACTTTGCGAGGGTTTCTCTTCATTTTAAAGTTCTTGTGGCATTTGGATCTACAAAATCGAAAAATCTGCAGAAAGATCGGTGATCAGAAACTTGAGTGACAAGAATCACTCTAAAAGATGCAATTACTGAGGTTTTCTGGATTGAATTGGTAACATAGGTGAGAGATTCTCAGTGGACTACACCACAATAAGGTGACAATTATCTCAAGCCATAATATAATCCATTTTTGACTAGTTGAATGACTAACATTATAGATAACATAACAAAACTAAAAGCAATTTCTCAGTCAAACTTAAAACAGGCTAGAGACAATTACTGATACAATACCATACCGATCATAATCATTTCCTATAGATTGCATTCTAAGTGGACATAAACAACCAATTCATATCACATATAGTGGGGGTTCGAGAAAATCAAAGTGAAACCACATCCCAAACTGACATGAGAAGTATCAGCTACAATGACTGATTCTTTTCAAACTATAAATTTAATTACATAAACTGAAACTGCCTTATACTGTGACCCCAGCCAACAAATCCAGCTAGACCAAAGTGACAATTTCATACTTATGTAGTGACAGATATTAATTACGTCTACGAAGCATCAGTATAATTTTAATTCAATCTCAAATTCACCCAACCAGAATCATGTACCCTAAGTTATGAAAATTTACTATTCACAATATAAACTTATTTAACAGCACATAAATACATTTCAACCAAATGCCTGCAGCAAGGTATGGCAGAAGAATGGATATAAAACACTTAC
This sequence comes from Aleurites moluccanus, assembly GCA_948193065.1. Lineage (NCBI taxonomy): Eukaryota > Viridiplantae > Streptophyta > Magnoliopsida > Malpighiales > Euphorbiaceae > Aleurites > Aleurites moluccanus. The sequence continues at coordinate 44,060 of CANXYC012389261.1, read as the reverse complement.
CTTCGCATCGTTGCGGACAAACTGGATCCCATGACCAGGGTAGATAGTGGATGAGCAGAACCAACATTTCTCCAATCTCATTGTGTTTCTAGTTTAAAGAACCCCCAATTTTCTAAGGAGAGAAACGATATGCAAGGTAAGTGTTTTTAGATGAATTGATACGGCCAATTTCAACATTGCAAAAGAAAATGCAAACCCAGCAATTCAATAAAAATGATTGCAATACAGTGTTGTCAGAAAAAAAAAATAGCATATGTATTAACCAGAGAAATGGTAATCAGCACATGCAAACAACTACTTCGTCTTCGGTAGAAATTTAAAAACAAAAATCCCAAATTCCATAACTGACATAATAATGAATTATAGACCCAAATACTAATATAAATCAAAAATAAATCAATAAAAAAATTTGTATCTTTAACACTATTCCTCTGTTATCTCAGCAAACAAACAACAACCAAATCAATAAATAAACAAATTAATCAATCTAATCACCACACTAAATTAATAAATCTATTTAGAATTAAAGAAGAAATTCTCAAATCAAAACGAAAATCGAGAGAGAGGAGTTTTACAAGTTAGGGTTTGGCGTCACAGGGCTGTGAACGGTGATTTTAGGGTTTAAGAGAGACAGAAAAAGAATTGGGTAGATGACCCAACTATCCTAGGGCTTGAGGGAAAGCCTTAGCTTTACAGAAGCCTTTTAGTCATACAGCCCAATGTTATTTGGGTCAGATAGTACAATTATTTTAAGAAATAAAGCCTAATTAATAATTAGTAAATAAATTTTTATTTAAGTTTACTAACTAAAAATATGATTATTGTATCTTTATTTTTGAAAGCATGAAAATTTTGAAAAAATTAAATATTTCAAATTTCGTAATTGAGATTAATATAATTAATTAATTATTTCTTACTTTTTAAGAAATTAATTAATAAGTCATTCAGTTTTAATTCTATCTAATATTTTAATTATTTCATTTATTTCTCATATTTTTTCGTTAAATATTACATGAAATAATTAAAATATTCTTCAAAATAAAAAAAAATAATAATTTTTTTTCTTTATTTTCTCACAAACCAAACAGAAATCAAATAGAATTCAATTTTCTCATCAATCAATTAATAACACAATAAATTAAAAGTTACAAAATTAATAAAAAAATATGAACTAACAAAAAAAAAATAAAGAAAGAAGCATATATATATCATGATAAAAGATAGTCTGTGGTCTCTGCTGATTCTTGGGCTTTCTTGCTAGTTTTATATATATATTTTTTATTTCGAGAGTTTCATATTCTGAGTCAAATTTAAATTTGAGATTTTTTAATTTCAAAAATAATTCAAGTGTTACTAAGATGGATAAAATTGAAGGCTATGGTTATAGGTAGGTGTTTAGAATTTATTATTTTAAAACTCATTATTTTTCAAATTTTTTTTTTTTTTAAATTCATTTTCCACAACACTTAAAAAAAATAGGATTACTATAATATTTTCGCTTAAAATCACGTTTGTAAATAAATATCAAAATATCAATCATCAAATCACTTGAAAATTTATATTTTACAGTGTTTTTATCTTAATTTAATAAATTTTTAACTTTTAATTGAGAATTCATATATAAGGATGACAACATGGTGGAGTGGAGCTCGGGAAGCCATCCCCATTTTTATCTTAGCAGAGAATTTTCATCCCCATTCTTATCTCACATATGGGTTCAATCTCGCTGAAATCTTCATTCTTCACTTAAATTTTGTAATATTAAATTTATAAGTGTTTATAAAATTCATATATAATAACTAAAAATAAGAATAAATTTATTTATAAAATATTAATAAAATTTAGGCACATAAAATATGAATCAAAATATAAATATGTTTAATACATTAAAAATATATCAAAATATTCTATAATTAATAAAATAAAATTATACTTTTTACTTTCTTATTTTTATAAAAATTTTAATATATAAACGTTATATATATAAAAATAATTAAGTAATTATATTTGTTATATTTATATAATTATAATATCGATTTTTAGGGAGATGATGACGGAAATTCTCACTAAATGGAGAATATACTTTCCATCTCCATCCTATTCCACTAATAAAAAAGAAATATATCCCATCTCTATCCCCCAAAGGGATAAATTTCTTCACTCCTCCATTGTCATACCTATTCAAACACCCACTGTATTAACGCGTTAATCGGCTAAATTGTCTACAGACACGCCAATCTAACCCAAAATTTCATTCACTAATTATGACCCGCGGTCTGACCCCGAACAGCTCTAATTATATATGTACAAGTATTGGCTAGACGGCACAATGATGATGAAATACAACAAAGCAACAACTATCATTTTCAAACCCAAACGGCTAGTTGGGTCTTTTGCCAAACATTATTTATATTTTATCTCATTGTGCTTGTGCTCAATTCAATTGGTCATTGGCTCATTGCCTTCCTATTGAAGCCAAAACTAGCCGTTGCTTTCACCATGGAAGTGATAACATCAAGCTTGCACCATCAAACCCAGCTAGCAAAAACTCCTTTTTTCTTTTAATATATAATATATATTTTAAAATTTTATGATTTGATCATCAATTGTTTTTTTGTGGGGTGAACCCATCATGGATTTTCAATCTATTTCAACACATCCCACTTGCTACCATCCATGTATTGGATCTTATCTTTCCAACAATTGAATGATAATTTTTTTTGCAAAATATAATTAAATCAAATCAAATCTAGATAATTTTTTTCTTTTTGCAAGTGACTATTTAATTACTTTTAATATATGTTTTAATAAATAAATTTAATATATAAAAAATAACATGTGATGTTATCTTATTTATTTATCTTCCATATAGTTAAAGAATATTTTTCAAGAATTTATATATTATCATCAATTAAATTTTTATGATGATGAGTTAACATCAAAATTAATTATCTAAAATCTATTGCAAATATTGCACTAACATATACTTTTGTCCTTGTTTGAGAGCCTACCAACTTGCTTGATCATGCCCATGAAACTTTTATTGTCATTATTATTAATTTATTAACTTCTTGTTTCAAAACAATAAATAAAATTTTATTGCTATAAACAGTTTTATTCAGCAATTAAATTAACATACCAATTAATGAAATTTTGATTATTAATTTATAACCCAATTATTTTGTTTGGTTAATGTTGGTTCAAGTGCATTTAGGTCCCCATTGATCTTAAGGTTATGCAAGTGGGACTGAAATTAATTAATGGAGAAATTTATAAAGGGTGTCCTTTTCATTTATGTGGAAATTTCATTTAAATAACATGATTTTACAGATAAGGAGAAGGTTAATTAGTGATTAGTTGGTAAGCATTATAAAATTTTGAATTAAAATGAATACAAATCATAAGAAAAACAACAATGAATTGCACCTCTAATAAATTTTCTTGCAAAAATGAGAAAAAAAAAATAGACTTGCATAACTTATATATCTATCACGATTAAGTTATCTTTCAAACGAATTTAAGAATTTATTTTCACGTGTAATTTATTTATTTATGAATTATTTATGAACATTAATACCACAAATCCAACTTTAAGCAATCATCTTATATGAACAACTCATATAAAATTCATAAAATATTTAAATTAAATTAAATTTAGTTTAAATTCAAGTAATTTAATATAACAAATTGAATACAACATACGTATTTAAGCTGTATTTTTGTTAGAAAAATATTTTTTGCATTTTCTCATGTATATATAGTAAATTTAGTTCATGTTTGGTTTAATTGTTAGTAATAATTATTAACTGTTAGTTAATAGTTATTATTTAATAGCCGATCGTTACAGGTTTTTGATAAAAATATTATTAGTTTTTACATATTTAATTAATATTAAAAATAAATATTAATATTTATTTTTATTTAAATATTATTTTTAAATGATCATTTAGTATTTTTATTTAAATTAATATAAATTTTTTTTAACTTTGTCAAAAACAGTTGTTTAGCTATTTAACAACTACCTAACAATTATTTTATAACTAACAATTATTTTACAACTAATAATTATTAATAACCAAACAAATATAATATAGTTATTAGAAACTAAAAAATTAATAATGGAATAAAAAATTTTTGCTAAATACTCACTTAAAATATATTTTTTATCAAAAGATTATCTGATATTTTAAAAACAAAAAATATTTTATAAATTTGACAAATTAATTAAAATCACAAAAATATATAATAAATTTATATTAATATATTTATTAATCTATCCACCTGATAAATATTTTTATCAATCTATGGTGATCTTTCCTTATAAATTCCTAATGATTTTCCTTTTCCTTGTAGTAGAAGGGATGTGGAGCAGCAAAACTTCAATTAATGTCAATTTCAAGGAAATTCAAAGTCACTCTTTCACATCAAATATTTAATGCAAAAAATGAAAGATTTGCAATCTCATGTCCATTTCTGTTAGACCTTTTTATTTACTTTTGTCACCAGAAAACTATGTTGGACTTAACCGCCCATATAAAAACACCCACAAGATAAGGCAATCATCCATTGCTACACTTCTTTATCTCTTCTTTCCATTTATTTAACTATGAAAAGGTTTTATTTTATTGCTAAAAGGTCAAAAAGTTAAACAGATTTTCCTTCTTTAAAAATTTAATTAGGATTTGGGTTTCTAATATATTGATAAATTTTTTCAAATTTTATTTTTTTATAATAAAATTTTAATTAATATTATTAACAAAATATTTTCCTTTACAAATTTTTAAAATGCGTACCATCACGTTTCATTTAAATATTTTAAATATTCTTTTAAATTAAAAATAAAAAATTTTATTAGGCTTAACTATTATCTTATTCATTATGAAATTACAGATCAAATCAAATATCATATTCGAATTAAGTTATTTTTATAAAATACACCAATCATCAAGTATTGATAAAAAATATAAATTACTTTTTATATAATTAGATTGCAATGTAATTAATATTTAAATATCATACATAATAATTGCATACATTAAGAATAACATGTGATCAAATAGGTAGATGGATACGTCCATTTACAATGAATAAACATTTTAGAAAGGTTGATTGTGGTATTATTAAATATCTTATAATATGTTTGTTTTTATAATAAGTGTTTTAAAAATTAAAAGTGATTATTTTAAATAAAATATAATTATAAAATAATTAATTTAAAATAATATAAATAAATTAATACAAAAAATGAGTTATATCAAAAATAAATAAGATATTGATAGGGTTATATTTCATTGTAATCACTAATATTTCGAGTAATTAATCAAAATTTCATTTTTCACTCAATTATTTTATTTTTAAATTTATTTATTTAATATTATCTGAATTTTTAATTTTTTAAAATATTCGTTAAAAAAATAATAAATTATTTGCATTAAATAAACTGAAAATAAAACAAGATAAATATTTAATCAACGATTTTCATATTAATGTATATATAAATTGATTTGTCTATAACTACGTTTATATATATATACTTAAAAAAATATTAAACGTATTTTGTTGTTAAATTGACATTAAATTGTCAATTTTTATCTTGTGACACATAAAATTAAGAGTTGAAAATTAAAAAATTCATATTATAAATTATAATATTTTTAAGTAATGTTACATATTAATTAAGATAAAGTTTCATTTTGAGTGAGTGTAAGAGCTCATCTTTCGCGCTTAATTTACAAATTAAAAAATTATTTTATTGGTGTTAGTATTAAAAATTAATATTTTTAAAATCGGACCGGTTAAAAAATCGATGAAAATAAAGAGTCAAAAGATTAAAGGTTTGATCAGATTCAAATTGGTTAAATAAAAAAAAATCAGTATATATATATATATATATATATATATATATATATATATATATATATATATATATATATGCATATATAATTTGATATTTATTATATATATGATGAAAATAAATATAATTTATTATTTATTATTTTTGATTAAAAATTAAAAAATTAAAAAAGTGAAAAAAAATTATGATCCTCTCAAACTAAAAATTAATCCGATTCAATTGATTTATCAATTTTTAGGGATGATTTTTTAAAAATGATCAGACTAATTATTAATTCAATTTCTAATTTTTTTAATTCGACTGATCAATCTAATTTAATTTTAATAATAATATTAAAAATCAAATCTCATCGATAAAAAAGAAAGGGTCATTCACCAACTAATAAAGCAAATTTCTTTCAATTAAATTTTTATGATATATCAATAAAAATAAATATTAAATTAATATAATTCTCTAACAAATTTATAAATGTCCTAATAAATATAATTATAAAATAATTTTTCTAACAAGTATTTTTAGAGCATTCATTAAAATAAAAAATTTAAATAATATTAAATAAATAAATAAAAAATAAAAATTTTAACCTAATATTTAAATAATAATTATTATAACGAAATACATTTTAATAAATATTTCATATTTTTCTTATTTAGTTTATTTTTTATATTAATTAATTTATATTTATTTAACATTATTAATTTATTTATATTGATTTAACATTATTATTTTATAACAATTAATTAATTTATATTTATTTAACATTATTATTTGAAAAAATAGATAATAAAAAACATATTTGCATGCCTCTAAAACATAATAACACGTAATGTCTTAAAAATAACACTAATCTATTTTGTAATTATCCATCAACACCTAACAAACTAGACGTCAATAAAGCAAACATGTTTTATAATTTTAATACACAGTTCCGTTTATCTCGCAAAACAAACATATAATTCGTTTGTTTGTTTTTTATTTTCAATAGTAAAAATGAAAAAAAAAATATAAATAAATTAAAACAATAATAATAATAAAATAAATAAATAGGAAACGCGGTTTTAGCTCATCCACGACTATTATTTTCTCTCTCTTTTAGCTGTCTCTCTATTGGATCATCTTTGTTTCTCTCTCTAATACTCACTCTCACACACTCTTCTTCTAAAACTAGCTCCTTCATTGTTTCTCTCTCTAAAAGGATTGCTCCTTTATCTCTCCAAAAACCCTAAAAGCCCACACAAAACCCTAATTACACTCCTCAGATCTATTCTGCAGTCGGGTTATTATGTATTTCCAAGAGATTTTTAGCAATTCAACTACATAAAAATGTCTAACTCTGATCCAAAAATCCGTCCTAAGCCTGGTCCGTGGCCTCCTGCTGCTGAATCCTCCCCAATGCCGCCTTCTTCTTGGGCTAAGAAAACTGGGTTCCGACCCAAGTTTTCTGGAGAGACCAATGCTAGTGATTCTGGGCAGATTTCCCTTCCGCCTAAACCCAGAGAACAGACTGATAACCAGCCGGATCTTGAAGTGGGTCGGGTCAGACCAGCACCTACAACGACATCGAGCACAACCACTCCATCACCGGCTGCAGTTAATGGTACTGTAACCGGATTGCCAGCTGAGAATAAAGATCAGATGGTGAAGAGAAGGAGGGACTCTGATGGTGGTGGGGTTCCTAAGAAAGAGTCGGGTCATGGAGCTAATGGGCAGGGTCCAGTTGGACATACTATGGATAGTACGAGAAGAGCAGCAAGGAATGAGGAAGTAGTTGATGTGGTGCCGCAGACTGTGGAGGATGATGGGTTTGTGGGAAAGCATTCTCATATGAAGTATGAGCTAAGAGACACACCTGGACTTAGTAAGTTATGAATTTTTTTAATTGGTTACTATGTTTGATTTTGGTGTTTGAGAGAGAAGGGAAAATATTTATGTTTTTACTGATAATTTGAAGAACTGATTTGTATGAATTTCTAAGTTTTACCAATCTTTAGGTGTATATCATGTTTTTTGAGAGTAAAACAATTGATTTTTATTAATATTTTAAACTGGTCATGTTTGTTTGGTGTAAACTTTGGAGTTTGACCTGTTCTTAAGGCATTGTGGGAGTGAACAATTTTTAATTTGCAAGAATGGTGATGCTTGCTTGCTGTATGATGTATGGAAGATTTTTTTTTTCTTAGTTTATTGGTGATAGTGATTCATTGAGAGATACTAATTATTCTTTTCTTTTATTTTACTTGTCATCTAAAATCAGTTTTCTTTATTATGATGATTAGATGCTGACATATGACAATAATGCATTTTTCTTATTGGATATGTTGGCAATTCGGAAGGGTTCTATTTGTTGTTAGAATTATTGTTTACTTGTTTATTGGCACACAACTAAAATTTTTAAGGTTAACAAAAATGTGTTTTTTCACTTTTTTTTTTTTAAATAATTGGCTTATCTTTGTTGCATAATGTTTCAGTTCCCATTGGTCTATATGGATTCCAGCATTACCTTTCGATATTAGGTTCATTGATTCTCATTCCTCTCGTCATAGTTCCTGCAATGGGGGGCTCTTATGTGAGTAGTTGTGAATTATTTTCCCTTAAATCCTTTGTGATATTCATTTTCCAGTTGAGAATATCGTATTAGCTTGATCTGATTGGACTTAGTTTGTGTAGGAGGATACTTCAAAAGTGGTGTCGACAGTGCTATTTGTTTCAGGAGTGACCACACTTCTGCATACATCCTTTGGAACAAGGTTGCCTTTGATACAAGGCCCGTCATTTGTTTTCCTTGCTCCAGCATTAGCAATAATAAATTCTTCAGAGTTCCAAGGACTAAGTGGAAATGTATGTTGCCTTTTCACAGGTTTGGTTAAATATATAATTTAGCGATTGTGTTTCTTTGTTTGTCACCGTGCTAATGGATAAAAAGGTGAGCTTGTGTTATTTTGCATGTTATAGTTTCTATGCCAACACACAGATGTCCGCATTAAACTGATGTATGATATAAGAAATGCAAATTGACAAGTGTTTCAATTTGAAAGATCTAAAATATGGGACAATTCAATATGGCAAACAGCCTGCTGGTGTTTTCGATATAATTTGATTGAGTTTGCTTGGTTTAGTTTACCATCTTTGAACTTAATATTTAGGGTTCTCAGGTGATATTGATATGTTCCATATTGAATAGATAAATAATCAGTTTATGAATTCAATTAACTGAATCATATGGAAGTTATGTTTTACCTCAAAGATGGGTGTCCAACAAACAGTTCTTCTTGCATTCTTGGAGTAAACTAATTGAATGACTTGTAAAATTGGAAGGTGGTAAAATGTGGTGGGTTGATGGCTTGTTATATCGGTTTGCTAGTGAGCGTACTTGTCCATTCTTAATTTTTAATAAATTTGTCGCTAAATTTTTTCTAATTGGCTGTTTGAATTCCTAAACCGTATATAGAAACAAAGAGTTGGTTGTGATCTAAACAAGTGTTATTGGAATTTCCAAACTTTCTGAGTTTAAGATTATGATTGAAGAAAGAAAAACTTTAGGCATAAAACCAACTTGTATCCTTTATTAGAGATTGAATTTTTCATGAATATCTAAATCAATTGTAATGGATCTATTTTTCGGATTAAGGTTATGAGATCAGTAATTACATTTGAGCAAGTTCAAGATGGTTTTACAATTAGTTTGATTCTCAGTGAAAATTTGTTCTTCCATGTTCGGCTTTTAACAAAATTTCTAACAATTATTTACTGTGGCAGAATTTTAAACATATTATGAAGAAGCTACAGGGGGGTATAATTATTGCTTCAGCTTTCCAAGCATTATTTGGATATAGTGGATTGATGTCAATATTTTTGAGGTATGATTTCAACATCTATAAGATGCAGTTTTTGAAATTTTTTATCTCACTCTTACCCCTAACCCCACGACACAAGCGCATGCACACACACACACACACACACACAAGGTTACCTCTGCATTTTTGTATTATGTTTATAAAGTGCAAATCTGTTAACGGATTGCATGAGGAGATTCAATAGTTATATTGCGACTTTAATTGCTCAAACAAAATGGGAATCAGTTTGCTGTTTGTTATTCACGCTGGACAAATTATCTATTGGTTAGCACTAGCCATAATTTGGTGCTAATTAAGTACATCTCATCTTTGACATGCATTATCTAATATTATTATTGTTAATTTATTTTCATTACATCACACATGAGACTCAGCATTAAGGGTTTTGTAATTCAATGTTCATCTTTCGGTATATGGGGAACTTTATATGGGTAGATAAGTTTCTCTCCCCCTAATGGCTAGTTTTTGAGGTATGTTCTCTCAAGTTTTAGAGCAATTGTACCATAGACAAACCCATGCCTGCAAACTCAACCCTTTGAAAATTGGGGTACCTATATACCAAATTAAAATTACTGGTAGCCTTGTGGAAGGATCAAGCTAGCGCCGCTAGAGTAAGAGCTGCTGAGGATGTAGGTTGTATAGGTGTGGTGGTATGTTCGGATCCAGTGTTCCAAAGGCCTTAGGCTCTCTCCCCCATGACAGCTAGTTTAATAGGCTAGCTTTAGCACTTAACAGAGAGGTGCCATTAGTCTGAAGATAATTGATATCCTTTCTATGAGAACTACCCATTTTCTTCTGCTTAGAGCTGTATTATTAGCAGTTTAAAAATGGGAAAGCTCATAAGACGCATCTCTAGGTTTGTCCAGACATCTATTTTGGTGGTTAAGCTGTTTATACTGATGGGATGTAATCCACTTCGTGTGTTTTTTTTTATAGGCAAGGGATGATGCCTTTCCACATATTTGATATTGTGGGATTGGGTCTTTAGCTTGTCACTAGGTGTATTATAACTGTTACTAGATAAATTAGTTATTATAGAACTTCATCCACGTGGAAAGCTTATTTGGTTGAGGTTTGCTTCCTCAAGGTTGCCAGGGTCATCCATTATTAAGTGTTATTCCTGTTAGATACAAAAGAACCTGTATTAACTATTAAGTTATTTTGTAGTCAACCTAACGCTTAAAATTCATCCTACTTCAAGTCCCTTTTTTTGGGTGCAGAGTGAGGATTGATGGGTTAAAAATTTCACCTAATATAACTGTATGGTAAATTTTTAATGCAGACAAAATTGAAGCTTTATGTTAACTGCACAATAAATTGATACTAGTTCTTGTATGTCCAATAAGGTTTAGCAGTTTTATGTCAAAATAGTTTGGTTGAACATCGAAATAACTAAATATTATTAAGAATAGGAAAGCTCATTTCATTTTTTTAAAGTTGTGGCCCAAATTTGTTGTCTTGTTTAATTTGGAATTCTGAGCTATTTAATTAGCTGCACGCAATAATATGTAAATTGACATTGTAAAATTAGTTTATTGCTCTTATTGGATTAGCTGATGAACTAACATGGTTTTCCTTTCTTCTATGAGAACTGCGTTTTGGCTCAGGTTCTAGAAATCAGGTTCTGATTGCAGCAAAAAGGGTTGCTTAAATCTCATTTTATTTCTGTGGTTCTATAATTTTGAGATGAAGCACCCTTATTGGATGAACTTATTGTCTTTACGATTTCCATCCCCTCCCTCCTTCCCTCCCTTTTTGCCCTTTTTAATATCAAAATCCTTCAAGTCTGGCACGGAGGTTAGGGAAAGAAATATTATAAATATAATTCTCAATAAAATGCCGATGTTATTGTTTATGGTCATTTGTAACCTCGTCTTGAAGTTGTGGATAGGTGAACTCACTATGCTTTCCGCATGTTCCAGTAATGAAACATTGTTATGCAAATAATCTGATTTATTGCATGTCAGGCCTTTTCCAGAACATGCCCAATAACTCAACTCAGCTCATTTCTTACCTTTTCAGGTTGATCAATCCAGTGGTTGTTGCCCCAACTATTGCTGCTGTTGGACTTTCATTTTATAGTTATGGTTTTCCACTAGTTGGTACCTGTCTTGAGATTGGTGTGGTGCAGATATTATTGGTTATTATTTTTTCTCTTGTGAGTTTGGTGAACTAAGCCTGAGGTTACTTTCAGTAATGGAGCTTGTTTCTTTCAGAATATCTTTTGTTTTAATTTGGTTATTGCTGAAAATGCTATATTCTTTCTCGTCTCTCCACCCATTAAAGATAAAACAAATTTAGTTGTTGCCAGAACATCTAAAATGTTGTTTCATACTTTCTGCAGTATCTTCGTAAGATATCTGTTTTTGGTCATCGTGTATTTCTCATTTATGCGGTAAGTTTACATTGACAAATCTATGTTTCAATCATTATGTTTTTTTTGTTGTTGCTGCTTTGCTTTCCCCTCTCCCCTCTCCTCTTTAGGCACAAACTGAACCTCTTCTTTAATTATCGATTTTCCATTATATTTTCTGTCATTGCTACTTGAGCTTCACAGCTAACTAAAATCTATGCAATTAATTAAAAAGACTCGTGCAATTATGGACTAATAATGTCAGATCCTTTTTTCTCAATCAACATGAGACTCCCCTTAACGCCCACTTTCACTTTTAGGTTAAAAAAAATGTAAATGACCTATTGGACAACCCAACTGGAATAAACTAAATGAACTTGCAGGTGGAGCCTAAGTGCAAACCCATATAGAGATTTAACATTGTTTTATAGGATAGCGGGGTGAAAAGTCACCAGTCTAATACACCCGTGGAATGTTGCTTGTCTAAGAATTTAAGCTTTTAGAGTTGTTGCTTGCTTATGGTATTGTGTGTGTTTGTACTCTTTAGAATGTAAGGTTGCTGTCTCTTTTCATTGCCAGGTTCCATTGGGTCTAGCCATAACATGGGCGGCTGCTTTCCTTCTGACTGAAGCAGGAGCCTATAGTTATAAAGGTTGTGATGCAAATATTCCTGCATCAAATATTGTATCTGATCACTGCAGAAAGCATGTTTCCAGGATGAAGCACTGCCGAGTTGATACTTCTCATGCATTGAAATCTTCCCCATGGTTTAGGTTTCCTTATCCCTTACAATGGGGCACTCCTGTCTTTGAGTGGAAAATGGCCCTTGTTATGTGTGTGGTGTCCATTATTGCATCTGTTGATTCGGTTAGTTCCTTGTTAATGGTTATGTTAGTCTTCTTATTGTGACATCTATAATACATTGGACTACAGAGCTCTTCTTTATAAAATTCATACATTGCATGATTTTATTTTCATCACAAATGTGGGCTATTACTCTTTAAGATTCACCTATGTTTGATTCATCTACATATAGTTTTTCCTTAGTCTCTAAAATTTGTATATGAACTAGTGTTTATTAAAATCTACTCTTGATTATGAATTTAAAGTATTACAAGCTGTGACTTCCATAACTTGAGTTTCTGAATTGACTGATTCATTACTGCTTTCCCACTTCTTGACATTCTCTAGTAGTGGTGTTTGGATAAACGAAGTTGTAAATCATCTCAAGATGACAAAAGTGACGACTGTTTTTACCATTGGATTTGGAAAAAAAAATAAATTTTCATAGTTATTGATGCATTTGTGATGTATATATAGGAAAAAAAAATATCAAAAGAAATAGTTGAATTTTTTTTTTCTCAAGCTGCTAATATGATATACTAGGTAAATTTAGATGGCACTTCCTGATTTTTATTTGCTTTTGAAACTAGGTTGGCTCATATCATGCATCATCTTTGTTGGTGGCGTCTAGACCTCCAACCCCAGGTGTTCTTAGTCGAGGAATTGGCCTTGAAGGACTTTCTAGCGTCTTGGCTGGTCTTTGGGGCACTGGAACTGGCTCCACAACTCTAACTGAGAATGTGCACACTATTGCTGTGACTAAAATGGGAAGCCGCAGAGCTGTTGAATTAGGGGCATGTGTTCTGATTCTATTGTCCCTTATAGGTAAGTGTTTATCATGTTTTTAAGAGAGAATTGGTTATAGCATAACTACTTGAGATCTATTTCATTGTTGGTCAAAGGCATAAATAGCATGATATGATTTTTATAATGTAGTAATTGTAAGTTTTTGTATACATAGGTTGAATAACCATGATGGTCGGCTTGTTTCTTTCGTTGTGTTTCTGAGAGACTATTAAAGAAGAGTCAGCTCATAATGACTACGCGGGTGATTTCTTTATGGTTCATTTGGGGTTCAGTATCGTCTGAAATTTTTGTCCTGCAGTTTTATAATTTAATGCTTACGTATGTTGAGATTCTTTTGCTGCATTTGCCCTTCTATGAGGAAAATATAATTTTGGTTTACTATCTCCCTACTGTGTAACTGCAAACATATTGTGCAAGATTGCTGTACCTATTTGAAGGAGGGTTTTAAAGGTTAAAGGAAAGCAAGTGATCAGTGAGAAGACATGTATTTTTGTTTTGTACACTCTCTAGTCCTGGGAATAAGTGATACGGAAAGATCTAGCTGTGTTAAGTCTATCTAAAGAAGTAAGGCAACGCCAAGCAGAACGGAAGAAATGGATCCTTGTAGCCCCAACTATCTTGGAATTAAGGGTTTGTTGTTGTATAGTCTATGGTCTTGCTTAACACAGTTTCTCCTTGTTATAAAAGGAAAAAAGGAGAAAAGATCTTTGTTGCTTCTGTGATTTCAGCTTCAACTTTTGTTCTGTGATATTGGCATATCAATGAATTGCATGGACTCTTACTCGTACTGAAGCAGTAGCAGTAATGTGTCCTGGCTGTTGAAGCAATTTGCATGGCTTAGGATAACGTAGTCTTGGCTAATATGCTGATGAAATGCACTTATTGTAGATTTAGGCTGAAGCATAATTGCCAACTGTTGCATGCATGCCACACTTTCAAAATGCTGCAAAGTATGTGATTACTGAAAGAAGACGAACAATGCAATTGTTTTTTCATTTTTACTAGAGAACATGCAGAATTCCTTTTTTGGCATTTAAAATTGGCTACAGTGAAATATGCCTTTTGTCCATAATTAACTCAATAACATTTCCAATGCTCTCTGCATTATTATTTTTGGATTTAATGGTTTTTTTTTTAATTGGGGGCAGGGGATGGGGCAGAACTTGGGTGTAGTAGTTGGGTATTAAACAGTTTTCTTGCACCATGTTTCTGTTATTCTCATATGAGTTCCTGTTTTTAAATCTTGGTGTGCAACATCTAGTTTTATTGCTTCAACGTCTTTACTAATAGAAAGAGGAAATAAACTTAGTGCGAGACTTCATGTTTCTTATCTTGTTCTATTACTGTCATTCTATATTTTTGCCTAATCATATTTCTATTATATACAGGTAAAGTTGGAGGGTTTATTGCCTCAATTCCTGCAGTAATGGTTGCTGCTCTCCTTTGCTTCATGTGGGCAATGCTTACAGCACTTGGACTCTCAAATCTACGATATAGTGAGGCTGGAAGCTCTCGGAACATCATCATAGTAGGGCTATCTTTATTTTTTTCACTTTCAGTGCCAGCCTACTTCCAGCAGTATGGCATCTCCCTAAACAGCAACTTGTCTGTTCCAAGTTATTTTCAACCTTATATTGTTGCCTCTCATGGACCAATTCGCAGTAAATATGGAGGGGTACGTCTCTTGTTCACTTGCATTTCTATATTTATTAACATTTTCTTTTCTATTTAACCAATCTCAAAACTTGCGTTTTCATAATTGCTAGAGAACCAAAGTTAGATTGTTTTGATAGATGCTTATACAATCTTTTTAGGTGTTATTTCTTTTAACTTCACATTTTGTGAAACCTAGATGTTTTCTCGTATGATTTTCCATCCAGCTTTTCATTTTCTTCCTATGGGGCTTTCAACTCCGTATTTTCAGTTCTATTGGAAGTCTCAAAAGAGACCCACAGTCCAACATACTGTCCAAATATGTCATGGTCGAATTTTTGAATTGAAACCATCTTGCATTGCAAATTTACATAACAATTTTGGTAAATGTGTTGTCTTTGCAGTTGAACTACTTTTTGAACACATTACTATCCTTACATATGGTGATTGCATTTCTTGTGGCTGTTATCCTGGACAACACTGTACCTGGCAGTCGGCAAGAGCGTGGGGTTTATGTATGGTCTGAACCAGAGGCAGCAAGGAGGGAACCAGCTGTCACCAAAGACTATGAATTGCCCTTCAGAGTTGGCCGGGTTTTCAGATGGGTGAAATGGGTTGGGCTATGAGAGACCAAGGATATTTAGTTGGTGTGTTAATTAGCCATCATTGCATTGTTGAGCTCCTATCCAGAAGGGAAGATTGTGCTGTCTTTTGATCAAAAAGTAAGCCCTTGAGCTCATATGGTAAATAGCAGGGAACAAACTGATTTTTCTCACACGGTGGGGCCTTCTTGGGACTATAGGTCTTATAGAGATGAGTTATTTGGGTACATTTAGAGGATCCATTGGATCTTCTGGTGCTGTAATTTTAAATTATCAACAATGTATCTAGTTTTGAGTTCATTGAAATTGTCTAGAGGGACTTACTATGCTTGTGAGAATACAGAGAATCAATCCTCATCATGTATATCTTTTTTTCTCAATTATATTCTTAATAAACTTCTTTTGCATTTACAGGATTCTACGATGGCTTGATTGTTTTCCTATTATAACTTTTTCTAATATTCCTGTAAAATTTTCATTTCTATGATCCTGAGTTAAATAAGAACCTCTTGTATTTTAATTTTTTGTTTTACATTTTACAACATTTCACTGAACTTGTTAATTTCTGATACTACTTATTGAGTTCTTATGGATGACTTATATGATTTTTTTTTTTTTTTTTGTATTATATAATTTAATCTGACATTGTTTTTATGGCTCATTAGTGTTTGATTCTTTACTTTCCATGCTCAAATAATAATAATAATAAACCTATTAATCAGGTTGGGTCGATCAAGAACTGGCTGGTTGGTTTAGTGGCTGCATCAAGAACTGGCTTGTTGGTTTAGCGGGTGCATCAGTGAACAAATGTGTTCATGGATCAGACATGAATTTGAAAAATATTAAAATTTTTAAAATTTTACTATGTCCAACCTGTAATTTTCTTCATTATCAGTGAACCAATAAGTTTCCAACTTGGATCCAACCCAAACTGGTTTGAGCTGGGTCAGGGCTAGGGTTGGCTTGATCCAGTATTATACCCCTTCCTATAAAATCAAGTCAGAATTAGTAGTTTGACTTGGGTCATAATAAAAAAAAAAAGTTTTTTCAAAAATACTGAAAAAAATAAAAATATTTTATTTTTACTATTAATTTTTTTTTTTAAATATTACATACCTAAAAATATTTTTTTAAAAATACTACATATCTAAAAATATTTTTTAAAAAAATACGATATATATCAAACATATATTACACATATACCAAACATATACTAAACATATACCAAAAAAATAGTAAAAATAATTAAAAAAAATAATCTTAAAATTGAAAAAAAAAAGTTAAAAAATAATATATTTGTGTAATATTCCCTAAAAAATATATTATTTTTATTGGAATATTGTTGAACATGAAATTGGTTAGAATTATCCAGGTTAGGGTATGGATTGTATATTTTTTTTATATTGAATCCTTATTCCATATCTATTTCAAATGACTTTTCTCTTTTTAATTAGACGTTCACATTAAAAAACAATTGATGCGTTAGATAAGTAATCACACAAAAATATGAAAATGTTTTGAGATCATACCTAAAAGGAAAGACCTTATTATCTTATTTCATATGTGTATAAATTGAATTTCATATTTGGTGGAAAATCACATGACTTGCTAGTACTAACTGCCAAAGAAATAGAGTTATTTTAACATCTTGATCTATCCTCATATCAAGTCAAGGTCAATTCTTAATAAAGAAGACTTTGAGAGTCATTATTGCTTGGTTGGTTTGATTTAATTATTAGTAACAATTATTAGTTATTAGATGTTAATTGATATATTAAAGTATTTAACAAAATTATTATTAATTATTAATTATTAATATATTTAAAAATTATTAAAAATAAATATTAATATTTATTTTTTTCTTTAAATATTATTTTTAAAAGAATAATTTAATTTTTTATATAAATAAATAAGAGTTTTTTTAAAAAAATTTAAATTAAAATTTTTAATAACAAACAGTTATTTGATTATTTAACTAATAATTATTATGACTAAATAAATTTAATATAATTAATGAAAATAAAAAAAATTAACAACTGCATTAATTTTTTTTTTTTTTTTTATCAAATACCCACTTAGTAGATATTCTCTTTTCTTAGTGGATCTCAAGAAAGTTTTCAACCTATTTCTTCATTACTTTCTTTATCTACAAAATTTTCAATTATACCTCTAAATTAAGTTTATATTAATTGTGCATTTTTGTATAATATATGTTGTCAATTACTTGTTATATGCAATAGGCTGTATAGTCTATTTGGTTATGCAAATATCTTTGGCACTATAATTATCATTTATTCCACAAAACTAAATATATATATATTAATTTGGTTTAAAATAACTAACTATATATAATATTTTTTTAATATTATAAAAAAAATAATCGAATACGAATTTATTGTCAGATCATATATAAATTTATGATTAGATTCAGTGATAAATCTAAAAAAATTTATAAAATAGAATTTGATTAGTTGTTATTTATTTCTTTATTTGTATATATATATTTATTTTTTTTATATATTTATTGATATTTAAATTAAAGAAATACAGTTAATAATTAAAACGAGATTCATATGTATAAAAGATAAACTTTATTAAGATTTTTCGGACTCCACTTCTCCCTAAATAAATCTGCGCCACTAATTAGACTATACCTAAATCTGCAACTAAATATATTAGTTTGGTTTAAAATGTGCAACTATTCATTAAATAGAAATAGAAATTTGAACTCCAAACTTTGTCCACTATAAACTCCACAACTCAGCTAGTTGCTATCTAACCCCTTACCATGCTAGTTGCTATCTAACCCCTTCAACCTTCCCATCCTTCAATTTCAAACAGAAACTAGCCCTAATGGCAAGGAGCCACCAAGGACCACTATTTAATGATCTTGGATATTTTTATGTATAATTATAGCATTCGGATAATATTATTATAATAATTAAATATATATAAATTTTAATACTTTCATTCATTTTGAAAAATCATCAGAGTCTCGATTATATAATTATTGACATATGAAAAAATATTTTATTTAAAAATTATCATTATATTTCAAAAATTATCATTATTTTTTTTTACAACTATCAATTTCAAATTAATATTTTAAAATTTTGTTATAAATATTTTTTTTTTCAGTGTGAAAACATAGATATCTCAAGAATCTATTATATAAATATTTTTCAGATATTAGTCAATTAGTCCATCAACTTCTCTCTCTCTCTCTATATATATAGATAGAGAGAGAGATGGTACACGGATCGGATCGAACGGGTTTAGGTTGAATTGTTTCGGGTTCGAATCAATTTAAATTCGAGTCAATTCGAGTGTTTTTTTTTTTTTTTTGTAGGTTATAAGTGGATCATCTCATATTATAAGCAGATCGGGTTATATATTAAGTTGACTCAAAAAAATTTTTAAATCAAATTCGAGTTAATTTACGGATTATAAATCAAGTAAGATTGAATCACATAAAAATTATTTTTAAAAAATATTTATTTTTATTTTAAAAATTTCTATATGTAATTTCAAAAAAATTAAAAAATAAAAATGAGAAAAATCATATATACAATTATAATTATTAAATATATACAATTTTTATAATTTTTTTTAATATGCCTATAAATAGATATAAGTAAAATTAATTTGTAGAAAACTATAAATAATAATTAATGATGTAACAAATAAATTTTTAATAAGATAATTAATAATATTTTTTATTTTTTTAAAACTATATAAAATCCTTTTTGAATTATACATATGAAAATTAATATAAAATTTAGTTGCAGTCTTATAAGCAATAGAATAATAAAAAGTATATATAAATTATATTAAAAATTGTAAATATCTAAATATAAATATTAAATCCAATTAACTTAAAATTAAATGTAAAAATTTAATAAAAATACTTAAAATATAAATCTATTTTAATATATAAACTTAAAAAAAAATTTCAAGTGATCTAATGGTTAATTACTAATTATTAGTTATAATTAGTTAATTTGTATTATTTATTATTTAACACTTATAATTAGTTATTATTTAACATTCATATTAATATTTAATAATTAATAATTAGTATTTATAAATTATCACTAATTATTTATTTATTACTTATTAATAAGCACTTGTGTTAGTTATTAATAATTAATTGTTTATTATTTAGCACTTTGTGATGTAATTTTAAAATTTATAAATTAAATATGAAAATAATATAATTGTTATAAATTATATTATATATAAAAAATTATAAATAATAATTAATGATGTAACAATTAAATTTTCAATAAGGTAATTAATAATATTTTTTTTAAAAAAAGTTATATGAAATTCAATTTGAATTATATATCTAAAAAATAACATAAATTTTTTGTTATAGTCTAGTAAAAAGTAAAATACTAAAAATTATAAAAAAAAATAAAAAAGGTATATAGAAATTATTTAAATATAAAATTTAATTAACTTGAAATTAAATATTAAAATTTAATAAAATTAGTTTAAAATCTAGTTTAATATGTAATTTTATATCTATTAATTTATAGAAATATGTAATATTATTAAGATAATAAATTATTAATAATATCTAAAAAGTTCAAATTAATATATTAATATTTTATTATATATAATTAGTTATAAATTCTTGTTTTCTATAATTTTTATTTATTATATATTTTATTAAAATATCTTAATATATGTTAATTATTATTATTAATCATTTATTAAATTTAAACGTTTCCTTTTGATAATTTTGATTGTTTAATGTTAGTATAAAGTATATATGAATCAAATTTATTATATATAGATGAATTAAAATAATAATAAAAATATATTAATACATTAATTTTGAATATAATTATATAATTAATTATGATCTTTAAAAATATAATGTCATAAAAAAAAATTAGTGAAATAATTTTATATATGTCAAGTTAATTTCCTAACACATGACAAATTTTTAAGTGATATTCTTAATTAAAATATGACAATTTTTTTTTTGAATAACTCTAAAATTAAATTTTTATTAGATAATATATATATGAATTTATTAAATTTTTAATTACTCAAATTTCTAAGTCCAAAATAGTTTTAATTTTAATAATAAATATCATAATATTAATTTTATTTTTGAAAAATTAAATTATCTAATAAATTTAATTATTTTTATTAATTTATTTCGATTTATCGGATCGGATTATAGGTTGAATTACAGGTATGATCATTGGATCGAGTGAATTGACTTATAAAATTAAATTGTTCGAATTCATGTTATTTAGATCGAATCATTTTCGAATTAGACGCTATTTAAATAGATTACAGGTCGGATTCAGATCAGATCATCAGATTGGTCAAAATTTGTCTCATATATATATATATATATATATAGTATACCTCAATTAATTATATATCTCTAACATTGAATTAATTAAGATCCTTTCTGTTAATTATATTTGTTAGTTTTTAATTATTTAATTAAGATGAGTATATATATCAAACTGCCAACACCCCACGTGATTCTGCTTCACTTAACTATCAAATTTAGACTTAAAAGAAGGAAAGGAAAATTAGAAAAAGAAGAAGAAAAAAACAACTTTATACAAATTCTTGGCCTTAAAAATATTTTTCAGGATTAGATTCAGTAATTGACTAATTGTTATTATGCAATATATATATAAATATATTGCATAATAATTCTTTAAAAAAGTTAAAGAAAAAGAAAAAATCATTCAAATTTACCTATTTAAGAAACCCTACTTGGCAGAGACAACACTACGCAACTATTTTATAGCAACTTAGCTTTTGTCTATATATACACGTCACTTTGTACATATGTTATAAATTATTATTTAATTATTGATTTACTAATCATTTTGCTTCTTCTAATTATTCTTTTACAATTAGTTTTGCCTTTCATTAACAAAGTTTAACACTATAATAATTCATATCTAATTACTTGTCTTTATTTATCTTTTGACTTGTGGTAAAATGATATTGTTTTGTAATATATATATATAATTCGAATCTTATCGATATTAAAATATCTTATTTTTAAAAATATTTATATTTAGCTTCAATGTCTTATTCTTTATATATATTTATTTTTAGCTTCGCAGTTAAGGGGTATTATGGATAAGTTTTAATGAACTGTATTATGTTTATCTCTCTAATATCACATATATAATTTTTACGAATCATATTATGTTGATCCATTTAAAAATAATCAATAATAAGTGATTAACAACATCACTTGATGATATTTTATAAAAAAGGAAAGAAAATATAAAAATATTTAAGATTAATTATTGAAAAATTATTAAGGGGGTATTTAGGTGAAAATTCAGTTTTAGAAAATATAATTTTAAAAATGTCGTTTTAAAATAAGCTGATATGTCTAATTTAATTTTTTTTTTTATTTTTAAAATTCAAAACAGCGTTTTGAATTAATATGTCAAATACTCCAAAAATCTATTTAATGTTTTTTAAATTTCAAAATAACATTTGATATCCATTTTAAAAATATTTAAAAATCCCTTAAGCATGTTAGAATATAAGGAGAAATTTATATGGGTATTTTTTCACTTTAATTACATTCAATATGAGTAAAAAATATATATTTTTATTTTATCAAATAATTTTTTTTAATTAATTGATAAATAAGGCAAATATAAGATATTTATGATAAAAAACAATATAGGGTTTCCAATAGTCAATTATGTCGCTTTGCCCAAAATTAATAAAATTGTTAAGACTTAGACCTTCCCATACTGCACGTGTAAAACAGAAGATGTATGGTATAATAATAAATAATCATATACGTGTGTAAACCTGTTAAACGTGGCTATTGTAATTTTTAGATTATAAATATACAAATTATCCTTTTATTTACTTTATTTTTTAATAAATTGAAGCAAAAGAAAGCGGTAGTTGGGGGAAGCAAAATTCCTTACCTACTTCCCTCACTATCATGTTAAGTAATCAAAGGCTAAATAAACAACTTGTATACGTTTATAGTTGATTTTTTTTTTAATATTGAAAAATTAAAATTTAGTTTTAGCTTATAAAGAAATATATATATAATAAAAGTAGTTTTTTAGAGAGTATTTTGCTAAATATCAAATAAATTTTTAAAGTTTTTTTGCTATATATCGAATAATTCTTGTTAAGATATTAAAATATCGTACATTGAAAAATAATCAAATGATAAAAAATATATATGAACTTAAAATATACTTATTTAATATTTAATTTTTATACTTTAAACTTATGCTAAATTCAATATTATTCTTTATAAACTTAACTTCTTCTTATTTATCTCTTAAATTCCTTATAAAAAATTTAACAATTCTCTTATAAACTAAACGGTATTAATTTTTTGTATTATTATATTTTTATAGATTCAGTTAAAAATTTTATAAATGGCTTATCATTTTTTTTTATATAAATAAATGTTATCTGTATAATTTATTTATATTAATATTTAAATTATTATAAGTTAATATTTAAATTTAATAAAATAATAATAATAATAATTTTTACATATTTACAATATTTGTAATTAAGAAATATAAAATAAATAAAAAATATAGTAAAAAACTTTAAAAATTCTTATAATTTAATTCACAACAATCTTTGCATTAAACCCACAAATAATTATATTTTTCAGTTATATTAAGATTATTACAAAGAAGGGGTCCGTAATTAGTTAATAATAAAAGAAAAGCAGATAATAACCCACTTGTTTTGATTAACTAATTTATTATTAATATTATTAAAGTTGTTGGAGCTGAGAAGCTTGTGGTCAAGTCAAATACTATCTAGAAGTGCAACCTTTTATGATTTCAAATAATGGACCAAATTAAATGGATCCTAATAATATGACACATACTTTCTTAATTAATTTTTGAGATTTAAATAAATATTATATTATATTAAACACTCCTCGATGTGCTCTCTGCTTTTCCCTAATTACTTTTAAATATTTAATTAATTAGGTTGATTATGTCTTTCTAAGTTTCATTAT
This sequence comes from Aleurites moluccanus, assembly GCA_948193065.1. NCBI lineage: Eukaryota > Viridiplantae > Streptophyta > Magnoliopsida > Malpighiales > Euphorbiaceae > Aleurites > Aleurites moluccanus. The sequence goes on along the minus strand of CANXYC012389261.1, from coordinate 20,077 downwards.
CAAACTTGTGTGTGCGTATTTTTACACAATAATTCTCATGTGATTTATTTTAACTATTTAAAAAATTTTTAAAAAATTTATTTTGATAGTGTTTGATGTAATGAATCTATTGATGTATTTTTCATTCTAAACAAAAATTATTTGGACTGCTAAAAATATATTAGAAATTTTATATATTATATTTAATGGTCTAGATTTAATACATTTTTAATATATTCTTAGCACTCCAAATGATTTTTGTTTAGAATGAAAAATATATTAATAGATTCATTACATCAAACACTATCAAAATATAATTTTTTTAAAAATTTTTAAAATTTTTTAAGTAACTAAAATGGACTATATGAGGGGCTGTTGTGTAAAAATACACAGAAGCCCCCTCAACCCTATGTCAATATATATATAATGATACACAGGAAATTAATCATTCAATGTGATTTAATGCATGTTTAGTTCTTAATGTAAATTATAATAGTAATTTTGAACATTCAATGTGTAAGAATAAGGATTCATATATATAGATGGATTTGTATGTGTATGTGTATATATATATGTATGTTTATGTTTAATTGTATCCCACAAATTAAACTCCATTGTTTAGATAATTTATGACTTGTAGTAAGCATGTTAATTACTAGGTAATGGGTGAATAATTAATTAAAGCTCTTTTTGTTGCTAAAAAAATAATTTTCATATTTTCTAACTTTTGAAACACTTCAAAAAATTAGTCAACGGAAAATATTTTTCTGATCAAAGAAAATTATTATTTTTAAAATATGTAATAAAATTTTAAAATATAAATTTTTATCAATTTAAATCAGTTTGTTGGGTGTGAAACTTCATGGATTCCATATCCATACATTGAATGAAAAAGAGGGTATGAGAAAAAAAAAATTAAAAAAGGAATAAATGAAAGCTTTCAACTTCTTACCAACCACTGTAACTTCTTATTCTTCTTTATTTTCTGGTATATTAAGAATTTTATTAAGAAGTGCTTAGAGTTTTGCAGTAAAATGATATGAATTTTTATAAAACCCACGTTGAAACAAATATAATTTTCTTTTAATCAAATATAAAGTTACTCAATGTGAACAAATAGAACATACTTTTGTCTTAAATCAATAATAATGAGATTCTCCAATAGAGTTCATTTCATAGATAAAGTTTGATACATGGCTAATTTTCATTAATCAACCAAAATTATAACACTACATAATGTGCATATCTATACTATCAATAAAGTTGTTACCAAGATGCTGCTGAGCAATATGGTAGAGGTGAATGGTAAAAGAGTTTTAGTATGTAGTATAAAGTATTTGCTGCATAGAAATTGGAGAGTTCATATCAGACATATTTATAGAAAATTTAATTTTGATGCATATTGATTAGCTTGTCATGACTCCAAATTTAATGTTACAGTACTACTCGAACAGTGTCGGAGACTCGAAGGGTTATTTACTGTAAAAAAAAATAAAAATTGTTATCACATAAGCATTTAATGAATAACTTAGGGCTTGATTAGTATTAATTTTCTTTTTTTCTTTTTTAATTTTTGAAATTTACTTTAAATATTAAAGAAAATTATTTATATAAGCATTTTTATTAATTTTAATGATTTGATGACTTAAAATAGAAAAATAAATTGCCACAATTAAAAAAAAAATATTGGTTTTTATTTATTTATTCATGAAAATTTTTCAAAATATAATGTTGAACATCAAGACAAAACAAACAAAAACCACAATTAATATTAAAATAGAACTTTAGTTGTCTAATTTGTTGATTAGACTTAATATAAGCTAATCAAGTTTAGTGACTTAGTTTTAATTGATATTTTTAATCTTATTAAAGAATATAGAGAGTTAAAAGTTTGGAATTTAAATCTTTATTGATTCTTATGATAAAAAATTTTATTAATTAATTTGATGAGACATATTAAAATAAAGAGCAATACTCTTTATTGTGTACTCTTTTTTCTTTTTTCTTTTTTTTTTTTAAGTTTTGACTCATTGCCTTTAACTTGTTTATAAACATAAAAACATAATAATTTATTGAAATGTCTTATGGTAATTATTAATTATAAATTAAATAAATATATATATATAATATTTCTTATAATTTTCTTAAAAGTAATCAATAAAAAATTACAATGGAACACATGCTGATATTTTATTGGTGCTCATATTAGAAAATTAATGGGTTTTAGTCTAAGATATAATTCACATCTTAAAAGCTAGTTATCAGAGAATATTTTATTAGATGAAATATCTGTGAATTTTATCCAGGGAGAGAAATAAATAGTGAAAAATTACTCTGATAGTATATTTAAGTCAATAATTGAAACCATACCTAATCAATATGGGATTTCTAATAGCTCAAGTGGGGTTGCAATTGTTGATGGGGTCCTAAAAACTGCCTTTATTGATCAAACATGATATGAATGGTTCATATTATCTTTTTTACGTGTCTTATAGATAGGTTACCCATTTGTATGAATAGGACAAAATCATGGTAGATAAAATGTTTGGAAGTATAATATATATAATAAATCATTTTTAGATTAATCCCTGGCCATTAATTACAATTTGTTATCTATGAAAAGAACATGTTGCTCATTTTGAGATAAAAGAAAATTAACATTTCCATTTGGTATCAATTTGAAATTTCTTATTTCCTAGGAGAGTCAATACTTTGGAAATAATTCTCCAATATGTAAACTAATTATGGGAAGAAACTTAATATCAATAGACATGTATATGTTGAATTCTTATAAAATATTTTTATTTTGACATTATTATTATTATTTTTAAATGACTCTTTTTTAACTCAAAAAATTAAATTTTATTCATTATACTCTTTCAAACTGGAAAATTAACATAATAGAATTCAATTGAATTGAATTTTTATAAAATTTAAGTTTTCAAACAGAAATTTAAAGTCCATTATAAATATTATTTATGAATAAAAATTTACTAACACTTAATCTTTTTCCCATTTTACTCATAGTTTTGTATATATTATTCATCACAAATCTAATTTTTTTAATTAAACCATAAATTTTTTATCAAATTAATGAATGCGCCTTTATCAAATAAAAAATATTAATATTTTTTATAATTAGTTTACGTTTATTTAATTAAATAATCACTTTAGATTGAATAAAAATTGAAGTGAGATTTAAATTCACGAATTGGAACTTAATTTTTCAATATTAATTTTGAAATCAAATTTATTATAAGGCCAAATCAATTTGGTACCTCTAAAGAGGGAACTATTGAAAGTAATGTAAATAAGACTAATAATAAGGGGAAATCAATACTTTATTTGAGGACCACTTGATTTTAAAGAAATAATAGATTTCTTTATAGCCCCAAATCTAGCTTTCCAATTGATTTAACAAGTTTGATTTTGATTTACATTTTAAAATTCTTACCTAAAATAAATTTATATGAATCTTCCCTTATAAACTAAGCTCTAGTTTGGCATAACTTATGAAAATAACTTTTCATAAAAGAAAAAATTCTATTTCTAAAAGTAATACTTCTAAAAGCAATTAATTATATATTTGTGTTTGGTAATATACAATATAAAAACTGCTTATAAACTCATAAGAATATTTTTGTCCACTAATTTTTTAAAATCAGCTATGCGTTTAATATAAAATTCAGCTATTTTGAAAAGTTTCAATTTCTAACTTATCCAAATAGTTGAATTTTAGTTATCCAAATAATTACTTTTATTAATTTTGATATTTATCAAACACTATAAATTGAGACAAAATCAGCTTCTCACTTAAAAAAATTATTTTTTTCTTTCCATAAATTGTGCCAAATGGGCACTAAGTTTATATGAATCCCCTTCCTTGAAAATTTATAGATTATAAGGTAAGGGAAACCCTCTTTCATTTTTGCTTTTTATAGATTTTTTTTTTAACACGCAAGATTGGTAATTAGGGATATAGAACAGAACTTGCATTGAAGGGGAGAGTAACATTAATGAACTTTGTGTTTAACTAGGCTTCCAATGTTTTGGACTTCACTCACTTGTCCACATGGCCTAATTGATGATATGCATTGTGTTTATTTCACTTTATTTGTATTTATGATTTAAAACTTCTCTTATAGAGAAAAAAAGAATCAATCAAAATCATACAGGTTTTGAGAAAATAACTTGAAAAATGTTACATTTTCAGTGTTTGGTATGTCTATAAATATTACATTCTAAAAATGTTAAATAAAATAAGTGATAATTTTAAAATTGAAAAATCTAATCAATTATTATATTTATTATAATTTTAAAATAATAATTTTAACTTATCATTTTAAATAATTTTAATTTAATTAATACTTTTAAAACAAATATTTTTTAAGTGCTGATTCAAGTTATCAAATACCTCCATGATTTCTAATAGTTATGCATAAATTATTCTTTACAAAAAATTTATTGTATTACTATATGTATATATTAGATAAAGAGTATTATGATAGTTATTCTATTCAATTTGTATCTTTTACAAATTAGTTATTATGTGATTAATTTTTTGTAATTCAAGCGATAACTTAATTGGTAAAAATGTTTATTTCTCTCTTAATTAATTTAAGTTGGATTACATAAATAAAAAATTTTAAACATTTATATTTATGAAACTTTATTGTTTGCCCTAAGTATTGAGATAACAACCCATAAATTTTTATTTTTTATTTTTTTACTAAAATTGATATAAACACCAATTTTAGTATAAATACTTAATTTAATTCAGTCAAAACTAAATTAAAAAAAAAAATTCAAAAACCAATATAAATTAAATCAATAAAATAAAATAATAAAGTTGAGAGGGAGAGAGAGGGTGGGAGGAAGGGGGTAGGTGTAAGATTCGCCAAACCACACACGCGCAGACACGTACCAATCCTTTCAAAGACTTGTCCAACTCTCCTTTCATATAAAACCCCTTTACTTCCCCCTTTCTTTCCTCAGCTTGACGTTCCCTTTCTATAGAGAACACCAAGCTAAATCACGAATTCCCTCTTTTTGTTTCTTTTTTTTTTTCTTTTCCTTTTAATAAATTATAAGGAACAACCAAACACGGTATTAAATATGCAGGCAATATCTCCTCCTTCTCCGCTCAACTCATTAACTCCGACTCGGCGTCGACTCGTCCGATTTACTCCCAACAAACTCACTGTCCATTCTATTTACCGTTCCGAATCTGTCAACTTTCCCAACGGCGGTGTCGGTTCTAGCCGAGCCGACTGGCAAAGCTCTTGCGCTATTTTAGCTAGCAAAGTCGTTGCTCTTGAGCAACCAACTGATAAATCTGGTGGAGATAAAAGTGACAGCGGCGGAAGCGGCAGCGGAGGCGCTGATCATGTCGCTGCCGTCAATGGTCATAAGACCTCTATTGACTTAAATTTAGTTCCTCTTAATAAAGCTAAAAGTGATGGTGACTCGAATAATAAGCTGATGAAGCCGTTAACTATTACTGATCTTTCACCAGCTCCTATGCACGGTTCTCAGCTTCGTGTGGCTTATCAAGGGGTTCCCGGCGCATATTCAGAAGCTGCCGCGGGAAAAGCTTATCCGAATTGTGAAGCTATTCCTTGCGATCAATTCGAGGTGGCTTTTCAGGCGGTAGAGCTTTGGATTGCAGATCGGGCGGTTTTACCAGTGGAGAATTCTCTAGGTGGATCTATTCACAGAAACTACGATTTGCTTCTCCGTCACCGTCTTCACATAGTCGGCGAAGTACAATTACCTGTTCATCACTGTCTCTTAGCCCTTCCCGGCGTTCGTAAGGAGTACATTACTCGAGTGATTTCTCATCCTCAAGCTCTCGCACAATGTGAGTTAACGCTCGCCAAACTTGGACTCCACGCTGCACGGGAGGCAGTAGATGACACAGCTGGTGCGGCAGAGTATATAGCCGCTAACAACCTCCGTGACACAGCGGCTATAGCTAGCGCACGCGCGGCGGAGCTGTACGGATTACAGATACTGGCGGATGGAATTCAGGATGATTCAAGCAACGTGACAAGGTTCGTGATGTTGGCGCGTGAGCCAATAATACCAAGAACTGACCGGCCATTCAAGACTAGTATCGTGTTCGCACACGATAAGGGGACAAGCGTGCTTTTCAAGGTGTTATCGGCGTTCGCGTTTCGTAACATCAGTTTGACGAAGATCGAGTCGCGGCCGCACCGGAACCGGCCAATTAGGCTGGTCGACGACGCGAATGTCGGGACGGCAAAGCATTTCGAGTACTTGTTTTACGTTGATTTCGAGGCGTCGATGGCGGAGGTTAGGGCACAAAACGCATTAGCGGAGGTTCAGGAATTCACATCTTTCTTGAGGGTGTTAGGTAGCTATCCAATGGACATGACCCCTTGGTGCCCGTCAGGGGGACATTAGCAAAACCCACTCACCAATAGAAAAATTCCAAAAAAAAAAACCCTTGAAAGTGTTATTATTTACGCAAAAAAGGGAAATTGATTTTAATTTTCAATTTTTTTTTTTTTTTGGAATCTTTTATTTTTATTTTTAAGTTGGAAATTTTTAATTCAACATTGGATAAATATGTTGGGGTAAATATTTCAATTAAAAAAAAAAATAGTTGTGGGTGTTACGTGTAAGAATGTGAATACCTTTTGGCACTCAATCCTTGTATGTTTATTGTTATTATTATGTAATTTGAGGGACACAATTGAAAGAAAAGGAATATGGAAAAAATAAAAATAAAAGAATTTATATCATAAAACTTTAGCTATATATTTCATTTTTCTGTTTATCAAATTATTTTGTCACAAAAAATGTATATATATGCTTTGAATCATATTTATTCTTTTTGTATTTTAATTTTCTTAATGTTATGTTCTAACATTTTTGGATGATGTTTGGATGCAAGTGTAAATTACTTCAAGAATTGATTTGATTTTATCATTGATTAAAGCCTTTATAGATATAAATTTTACATTTTTTTTTGAATGGGAAATAAATATAATTAAATCTAAATTTATATTTATATCATTAGTTTAAATTTAAAATAAATGGTAATGCATTCATTTTCATATGCATATGTTTAGGGCTTAGGTAAATGCCCAAAATGTTCTGGACAAATACAACAAACAATATTGAATTGAAATTTATGTCAAGTCATGACCCGTAATGAGACCAAGTTCATTTATTTTCTTTTTTTCTCTAGTGATATTTTATATAAGAAATTCTGAAGGAAGAAAAAAATAATTTTTAAAATTATTATAAAATTACAAAATAAATAAATAAATATTAGATTTTTTTTAATAAATTTAACTCATATAATTTGAATTTAAAACTTTACCGATCTAAAAACTATTCCAACATAATTATTAAATTATTGATCCAACCATTTAATTTAATTTTTTTTTATTTTACGAAGACTAATTCCAAACAGTTTTTTTCAAGTTTAAATTTCTCTTCTTTTTTTTTTTTTTCTTTAAGCATTTATTTTGACTTGCAATTGTGGATTCTGTTCACACCATTATTATTGCAGGTTATAAGACTATTAGATGGCAATTTTAAGCTGCGAGAGCTATGGGTGCATGGACATGCCTACCAAAAATTTAGGTTTGGTGGTAGAAAAGCAGAGGGCATATGGTAGTTGTCACAGCCTTCTAACTGGTAATCTAATAGTCCATTTTGCTTCTTTAATTTCTTTCTTTTTTATTTTTAATTACTATCTTTATGAATAAGTAATTGCATGTTTGAAAGTTCATTACCACATAAGTCCTATTTATAGGTAATCATTGAAAGTGTTGTGTGTGAATTCTTCAAACTTGATTTTTTTTTTCCTTAAAAGCCGCCAATTGCTTAAACAAGTTGTTTGTTAATTTGCAATTGTTTATGAGAAAAAACCATTCTTTTATTGTCATTATATACTTTTTAAAACTAAATATGTCACTATGTTGCTATTATTCTTCAATAAATTCTTCTTAATGCGGTAATAAAATGATATTATATGTTTATTTTTAACATTATATCATATTAATGTCATATATAAAAAATAAAAATATTTACGCTTAAAAGTATGAAATTCATGTGCATAAATGATAATTCTTTTTTTTTCTTTTTTGGTAATTTAATACTAAAAATGTTAAATAGGGTTTTTCTAAAAGGCAACTTTCAAAATATAAAATAATCAATTTTTTTAATGAGTGCGAGTACTCTTTAAAAATTAAAAATTCAGTAAAAATTATGATCTATCACTTAAGATGATAGTGATTATAATGAAATACAATTCCATCAATTTTATTTCCATCTAATTTATTTTTATATTAATTTATTTATATTTTTCTAACATAACTATTTTATAATTATATTTTATTTGAAATAACTACTCTCAATAAGTGTCCTAAAAAAATATAAAATAATAAATACGCGTATATATATAATATTTTAAGATTCGAATTAATTAATAAAATGAATTTATTCTTTATTTTTGTTGATGACGGATTAACTGTTTGGGTTTAGAAAATACTTCTTGAATGTAATGTCAAGTGTACAAGTTGTGTTCTTAGATTCGATCCAAAAAATGAGCTTATTTTTAATAAATGTGTAATACAGATATGAGAATAATAACTTAATGAAACAAGTAAAATATATATATATTATATAGATCTTTATTAAATATAATATGGAGTTGAAAGTTAGATATTTTCCTACCTAAGCATTGGAATTAACTTGTGAGGTGAATATCAACAAGCCTGTTAAGGAAATTTACTTCGAGGAGTAAATTTGAATAAGATATGGATTGGATGTAACTCTCAAACCTAATTAGGGGGAGAAGGGAGGATGTCTTGAGTTAAAATTAAGAAAATCTTTATAAGATTGTTAGTTATAATACCCTTATCTTGTATCTAATATTTTTTTTTTATTATGAGCCATTCTAGTACTATTGGAGGATATAGATATTTACATAAAGAACTCTATTTAATTGAACAAGTTGTATTTAATAAACCCTTTTACTATTGTTTAACATCAAATCAACTACTTCAAACTCCACTATGAACAAAATTTGGTTGTTAGAGCCTTCCATAATTTCTTATGATTGAATAATTAAAATTCATCCATTTGTGAGAGGATGATTTGCCTTAATTTATTGCATGAAATTATATGATCTGCCAGGCAGGAAAAGCAAGACAAATGAAAAAGAAGCATATTGAGGAAAATGACTATTATATTTGTACATATAGTGATCTTGTTTGATAGCTTATTTAATATACCTCAGCTCACCAACTAAGAAAAGTTGTAAGTTGTTGAATCCTCAATTGTTAGCATGTCAATTAGCTTTAAATGTATTTATTAAGTATTATTATTTCAATTTCCTGTTTAATTTTTCTTAGTTTTACATAAACCAACTCCATAGGTTGAAATTCACCATTGATACATCAAATTCCAAAAGCTCACGACACTTTCTTTCAAAAAATTTTCCATTTATCAAAACATAATTACTAGAGTAATTACCTTTATTTTTGTATACTTATTCCAAATTTTTTAAATAACTTAATCTAACAAATCAATAATCAACTATTAAAAAAATAATTTATCCAAAAAAAAAAATCGATTATTTATCACATAGTGCAAGACTGATAATTTACATTATCCAATAAGAAATATTTGATATGTATTTTTTTTTCTTGTAATATCCGGTATTCGATTACTATTGACTAACTCTAATTCGAGTCGAAAAAATTCTTTTTAGAATATAATTTTTCATAATACTAATTTGTTGTATTCATAAAGATTTTAATTCAAAATCATTATTTAAGTGGTTAAGATATCTACTACTCAGATCAATCAAGTATTAATTTTAATATGTATTTTTATTTTAGAGATTTAATTTTTTTTTGACATCGAAAAAAAATTTAATATTGATAAACTTTCACTTCTAAAGTAGTTTTACCAGTAGATAAAGTCATTGATATTAATAAAATTGAATAATAACAAGGCGTGATATGAATGAAGGTAGGAGAATAAAGAAAAATTAGAGGGTTTGGTAGGAGAAGAAGAAGAGATAGATAGTGCACAAAATGAGAAAAAAATAAAATATTTAATGTATGTGTGTTGTGGTAGGTGAAGATGTTTAGAGATTAATAATTACAATTAACACTCTTCTTATTAGTGACGCCATCCCTTAGCTGTCGCTGACGCAACGTCGGCAATTCCTAACCGATCTTTCTTTCTTTTTTTACATATATATATTCGTAAAAACAGCAATGTTAATAATTAATATTAAAAAAAAAGAAATTTTTTTATGAAACATTATTGAGGGAAAAATTTAACTCCAACCTTCATAAAAAAAAAAAATTCAAGTTTTTTATTATTTAAGTTAGATCTTAAATAATTTTTCTTTTAATTTTTAATTAATAAATATTAAATTTTTTTTATATCAACTAAATTTATTAAGTCAGATAATAAATTAATTAATGGTGGTATTTATATTATAATTAATATATAAATATATTAGATCATTATTAATTAGTATATAATTTAATGTGATGAATTAAATTTATATGTTGATCGTATATGTTTAAGAAAAATTTAAAATTATTTAATTTTTTATTTTATTAAGATCATTTAATTAAAATATAGTCTAACGATAAGTGTATGTTTTATTAAAAAATATATTTTGAATTAATTTATTCATCTCAATACTAAAAAAACATTTTATCAAATTAAAAGTAAATAACCTTTAATCATTTCAAAAAATTTATTAAAAAAAAATTGGATTGGAATAAAATTAATTAGTCTTTATTAAGTAGAGCACAAATAAAATTTTTTATTAATTAAAAAAGCATAATGTTTGAGATTAAAAACGAAAAAAAGGACCTTACCACAAGTTTGTCCTCTTCTCATTCCAGCATGAGATTTGTTCGTGAAATTATAGTTAATTAGTTGAGGTTTGATTTATTATGATAGAAATTAAAATAAATTTTCATGTTTTTTTATATAAAGACAGAGAGATCCAAATCTAATTTTATTTATTAGTAAAATTTTATTTAGAAAATAGGAAAAATATAAAAAGAGAATATTCCTTTTTACGGTTGGTGGTGGGTTAAACCCAATGTGAACGCAGCCATAGATTCTGTGGCGAGCATTAAAAATACCATTCAAAGTCACTCTTGGTGTCTTGACCGCACAAACCCTTTCACCAACTATTATATATATATTTATTTATTTAATGATTTAATTTGAGTTAAAACAAAAAAGACTTCTGAAAATGTATATTAATTAACCATATAATAATATGCTTATACCCTCTTCTTTGAATCTTCTTTAATATTTCATGGCAAGTTCTATAGTCTAGATCAAGTTGATTTTGAGTCTAAGGTGTTTCTTTTATATAGTCAATCTCTAATATAAGTATAAAGTTGTTTTGGCTATTTATCTTTATTTTATTGGGTTAATTTATCAAAATATTTATTTATTTTCTCTGTTCGTAAAAAATAATTTTATTTTTATTTTTATATAAATTAAAAAAAATTAGTATAGTTAAAATAATGGTTTATATTTTATATTTATCATAAATACCTTTTATTTGTATTAATAATTAATTATCTTAAAAATAATTATTATTTAATTTTTTAATACTAATTATATAAATTAATAAAATTTTATTATCAGTAAAATTTCATTTAATGCTAAGTTTTATCACCTATAATATTTTAGCTTTCAAATCTCTAATAAAATTTCATTTAATTGTAACATGCATGTATTGTTTAATTTAATATTTAATTAATTATTTGTTTATAAAAAATATGATGTAGTGAAATATTAAATAATGATGTATTAGTAAATTAACATATTAATTATCCTTTAAAAAAAAAAGATTATAATTCTGGACGATTGAAAAAGAAAAATAAGATTATCTTTTCTAAAAGGAGATAATATTAAATTAAAATATAAACAATATCAATATAATTTTCAAAAATAATTTGTGCTATAAATTTATTAATTATTATTTCTATAAGATGGATGACTACCATCCTATAATTTAAAGACGAATTATGTGATGATTCAGGTGAATTTGAACTAGAGAAAGTCAAAAAAAACTCATCAACTTATAATTTTTTTTTATTTTGTTCACTTAATTTTTTACATGTAAAAGTTTTTAAAAATTTTTTTAGTCCATTCATAACATAAATTTTATTCAACGATAAATCTTATAAAAATTTTATACTAGAAAATCATATATCAAATTAAAAAAATAATTAGTATAGTTAAAATAATGGTTTATATTTTATATTTTTCATAAATACCCGTTATTTGTATTAATAATTAATTATCTTAGAAATAATTATTATTTAATTTTTTAATGCTAAGTATATAAATTAATAAAATTTTATTATCAATAAAATTTCATTTAATTTTAACATGCATGTATTGCTTAATTCAATATTTAATTAATTATTTGTTAATAAAAATTATGATGTAGTGAAATATTAAATAAAGATATATTAGTAAATTAACATATCAACTATTTAAAAAAAAAGAAAAAGAAAATAAACTATAATTCTGGACAAATAAAAAAAAATAAAATTATCTTTTTCGAAAGGAGATAGAATTAAATTAGAATATAAATAATATCAATATAATTTTCAAAAATAATTTGTGCTATAAATTTATATAAGATGGATGACTATCATCTTATAATCTAAAGACGAACTATGTGATGATTCAGGTAAATTTGAGTTTTATAATTTTTTTTTTTAATTTTGTTTATTTAAATTTAATTTTTTATATGTAAAAATTTTTAAATTGTTTTTTTAGTTCATTCAGAACATAAATTTTGTTTAACAATAAATTTTATAAAAATTCTATACTAGAAAATTGTACATCAAATTATAATTAAGCGATAAATGCATTTCTACGAACATAAATTTAGTATTAATTTCCCATTTCATTACTAAAAAGAAAAAAAAAAAGTAGCTAGGAAATCTAATAAATTGAGTGCAATGAAGAAAATTGTTGAAACTGCAAAATAACTGGTAAATTTGTTATTATAACTCCATTGATATATTGGTTCCAAAAAGCCATCATAAAATGTGTCTTTTTGAATGGAAAATCTTAGTGCAGAGCTGACATACATAGGAAATTTGATGTGATTACAAAGAGTCTTCATTTATGTTATTTTTGACTCAAATCTTATTAATCTTTTGGCTAATTTGGATAATAAAATAGGATAACTGATTTGGTAATCCCTTTCGCTCATAAAATGTGAGAGTTTGTCTGACAGCTATATGCACTAATGAACCATTATAAATGCCTTTTATTGGATTTGACTGTAAAATATCTCACATCAAGGGTATTGCTTGCTTTAATTAGATGAATTTGTAAGTATATATTTATATTTTTTTCCCCTGAAATTTAAATAGATTTTGAAAAAAAAATAATTTAGATAGTTTTTAAAAAAATTATGTTGAAATTTGGATAGCATTTGGAAAATAAATTCTGATTGAAAAAAATAAGAAAAAAGAAAATTAATTTAAATTAATTTGGAGAATATAAATATAGTATAATTTAAACGTATTATAATTATTAACAGTATAATTATTAGACGTTATCTAATATTATTTAGAATGAAAATAAAAAAAAATTATATAGTAAATTCTAATTAATTTTAGGATTAAGTTTAAATTTAAATTGAGTTTGGAAAAGAAAAAAAAAAAAAGAAATATAATTATTTTGTTGAGAGTGGGATTTGAACCCACGCCCTTTCGGACCAGAACCTTAATCTGGCGCCTTAGACCAACTCGGCCATCTCAACTTAATTGGCTTAGATTCAATCATATTTCAAATTAAATGACTACTGGTTGTTCTTGAATTATTTAATCTACAAATTATAATATTGAGGATATTTTTATTCAATTTTATTTCTCAAATAAGTGCTCCAATCAATCAAATTCCATCATATCCCTAATAGATTTTTGAGGTGCTATTGATCATGAAGAAAACGGTTGGAGCTCAAATGTCTAATTTGATTTGTGGTGTGAGCACAAAAGCACAACACAAATATAAATAATGAAGCCATTAACACTTAAAAAGAATTTAAGAAAGCAATTAAGAGTTTAATGACAAGAATGAAACAAATTAGGTCCCTCAAGCACTAATCCTAAATCCTAATACATTAACTAAACTAATGAATAAAAATTTAATGTCTTATTTTATTTGACAAATTAAATGCATCCAAATGAGATGGCATTGTCTATATAAAGAAAGTTGGCGGTTCTGAAATTATTATTAGAAATATGATTTTTCTATTATTATTATTATTATTATCAGGATTCATCCAAAGATTAAACTGAAATTCTATATGTAAAGTGACTATTCATAAAAAGAAATTATTTTATTACAGTTCTCAATTTTAATGAAAATTTCTTAGAAAATTAAAACAATTTGAGACTTCTTATAGCAAATTAAGAGAGAGAGAGGAAAAAAAAAGAGATGAATGGAGTAAATATTTTCAACATTCATATCACTCATCAAATAAAATAACCCATTGTAGTTTTCTTACAAAAAATTCCAGCCAAATGCATTTAATTAAAAAATAAACTATCCATTCACTCATTCATAATAAAAAAAATATAATAATAAAGTAACTCAACTTATACTAAAGAGCAAGATACTGATAGATAATAAACTCAGGTTTGGATTCCCCTCTCCTAATGCTCAAAAAATAAAAAAAGATGAGAGCTACATCAATCGAACCGAAGATCCATAAAACCACTCAAAAGGCATTACATACACAGGTGAAGGCATGCATTATCAAATAGAATATGATCAAACTGGTAAAGAGAGAGTCCTCTGGTTTCCAAGGTTACGTGGCTTTATCTCCCATGAACTGACCTGCTGTGCTTCCTCAGGGAGAATAAAGGGCAAAGAGATCTCGTTGATCATTAACTCACCGCAAAATGGGCATTCACTGGCTATTGCATCATCCAACTGTGAGCGGAGCTGTAGTTCCAATACGAGAAAGTCAGCTCATAGATGAAAAAAAAAAATCATGTAAACCATTAAATATTTAAATATAATCAAGTATAGACCAAAAAAAAAAGTTGAAAAACATTAACTAGATGTTAGAAGTGAAAATAGACAACATAAGAAAGCCTAAAGTTTTGACTTGTACGACCGTAAAACACAAAATAGACTACCAATTAGGTGATAAAGAAATGCAGAATTTTTATCCTTAACTTACAGCAAATTGCTCTACATTACACTACAGGTTTTGCTGATCAGAAACAATGTCGAACTGACCTTATCTACAGGGGTTGCACTGGAAATCGCCTCCTCAGTTACACCACCATTCATGTCTTTCCTATTTCCTTGACCCAGTAAAGTAAGTTGCTTCTGCAGATCCAGTATGTATTCTGCCTGTATCATCCATTTAAAATCCAGGGAGAAAAGAGTTTAGATTGGTAGTAAAGTCCCAGTACCGGAATAAGCACGGATAGTAGTCAAAGATACAAGCAGATTGAGAACTAGAGTATTTGTCGCTTGCAGAGCTTGTTAGAATTAAAAGTACCATGCAAGAGATACCACAACTAACCTGAGTTTGGTTGGTACAACGTGTCACATGGGCAATCAAGCATGGTGCATGGAAGGAATGCCCACATGGAAATACATAGAATGGAGCCATTGATCCTGCTGGTGTATAGCCCTGAGACATGCGGTAGTCCCCACCCACAACTAAGATTTTGCGCTTACAAACCTGAAAAAAATTAGAGGGCAATAATTCTCTATTTTCAATCTTGACAAAAATAAACTGTATAAATTATGCCAGATAAAAGAAACTGCATGGTAAGTACACTGTGATGGAGATGTGATATGAAACTTTTAAGTTCCCAAAAAACTACAGAGAACAATTTCAAAGGTGAAACAAATCAAGGATGATATTGGTTGAGCTTCACCAGGAATATGTGATGTTCATTATACCCCAGAGCATATATTTAAAAGCAACAAAGTTTAACTTTATCTGTAAAACTTATCAACGGCAACTATAGGAGGACCATACCCCACATTCCTCATCACGATCAATCACAGCATATCTTTGAGCAAGTGCACTAATATCATTTCTTATGTTGTCTGCACCATGTGTGGCATCATTCATCTCCTCTTTTAGTTGTTCAATTTGCTTGTTGTAGTCCTCCAATGATGAGCAAATAGCCTCCTACATGTAGATGAGAAAGTCAAACACTAATGGCAGCTGAAGATGATATCTACATTGCAACAAGCGGCATATGGCCAGAAAACTTAGATATTGGGCTCGACATATCTAAAGGAATGTTTTAACTGAGTGAGAGCTAGAAGAACATGATATAATAATTATTCTCTAAACTACCCTTGCAGAAGTTCTCAAAATACTTGAATTGGAATAAATTGGTTAGTCAAGGACAGTCATCCAAGTAGGCGGCCTTCTCCCTACTTTTTGGCAAAGAGAATCCATGACTAGCACACATGACCTTTCGGTCACAAAGAACCTTATGGTTGTACCAAGGCTCAATGTCAATGAGCACAATAATAATGCCAAAACTAGAGGTTAATAAGATCTTACCTTGAAGTCATCGATGAGGGCAAAGTCTGGAAAAAATGGTAAAATATCCTCAATTTTTAGAAGGCCATCAGTTTCCTTGAGAAATGCTATTGCTTTCCTTATGTTCTCCCTTTTAGTTCCCTTTTCCTGTTCAATAACATGCTTGGCAACCATAAGCCAAAGCTTCTTTCTCAAGTCTTCATCATCTTCAACCTTGTCAGCCTCAGCCATAGCAAGCTCAGGGTCAACCTAGTGCAGCAAGAGAAACATACATCAAAAATAGCATAGAAATCACAAAAATAAACTATGGCTGAAAATGAGTATTTTCATTTCTTGCCAACAATCTATGCCTGGAGCACTTGTAATGGCACATATAAAAACTAACTTGATTCTACTCTCCTTGGACCAAACATTCAGGTTACAATTTCATAAGAAACTCATTGGGATAACAAGCAAATAATTTTAGATATAGTCCCATGTGCATAGCATATCTACAAAAAGGTCCTAGCGTTTTTCTCAGTGTTTTCCTGAAATAGAATAAAGATTTCTTCTAAGACTCCATGTTTCTCCAAATCAAAGTT
Source organism: Aleurites moluccanus (assembly GCA_948193065.1). NCBI lineage: Eukaryota > Viridiplantae > Streptophyta > Magnoliopsida > Malpighiales > Euphorbiaceae > Aleurites > Aleurites moluccanus. The sequence goes on along the minus strand of CANXYC012389261.1, from coordinate 2,938 downwards.
TCTTTTATCCGCAATAAATCGTTCAGAACCAAAAGTTCCTCTAACAACTGTACATACTATGACTATTATTATACCTAGAAACATAAGTGATATATGAAAAAGTGAAGTGATGCAATTCAAACTAAAGATCACAGTTTGTTTGCAAAAGGAAGTTTCAAGAAAATTCTTAGGGCAGTTTTTAAAGGTATTAATATTAGGTCTATTTGTAACTAAAAGTTTAGGGTTTTATTCCATCGGTAAGTTTGGGGACTATTTTATCTGGTATGGTTTAATTGATTTTCCATGACAGAGGTGGTGGGTCCGAGCGAAGGAAGATTTGGTTGGAAGATTGAACCCTTGTCTGTTTAAGAATTTCAATTTATAAAGATCATAGTGAGCATGTTCTTAGATTGCCAGAGAATAATATTTCAATGAAAACTTTATCCCTTCTCTTCATTTTCCTTCTTTCTAAAGAGTCTAATCGCTATTGAAGAACCTCATGCTCATGGGTTTAGCCATCCATGCTGAAACTAGCATAAATCTGATCCATAATCAGATTTAAGGTTTTTGATCTTGTATGATACTAAGAGAAGGAAGCAGAATCCCAAAACTATTACCTGCAAAGCAAGAGCAACTGCTTCTTCGTGCATGGACATCATGCTATAGATATGAACACAGGCACGCATTCGCTTTTCCTTGAGGCAAAGACGCAAAGCATACTTGGGATCATAGAAGAAATCCGGGCCATTTTCTCTTCCTTTTCCAAACTTACATTGAAGGAAACGCAAAAGTGCACCATCATCTTCCTGAAAAAAAATGAAAAAGAAAAATCCCATCTAAACAATCCATAGGAACAATGTGATCCACCGTTCTTTTGGGACAACAAATAAAAAGATGATCATGGTTTTGAGTTCAAACCAATCACATATATTCAGCAAAAGTTTTGAGAACAAGCTGACCTGCTTAGCATACAGAGAGAGAAGCAAATTGTGAATTCCAGTATCCTCATTATGCAAACGGTGAACACAAAATTCCAAATATTTGATAACTTCATGGGTTTCATTCCTGTATTTGATGAAAAATTGCAAATCAATCTGGAATTCATAAGAAAGATCAATACCAAGTTCCACACATGTACTTCAACATCTGAACAGGGAACAATACTTAATAGTTCACAGGAACTTCTAATTGCTTATCTATCAACTAATAGTCATGTCTAATGATGAAAGATGTAGCTTTCCTTGAAAGAATTTGGCAATATCTCAGATGTCTTCAGAAAGAAACATGCATGACACATCAAAGGAAAATACGTCTTTTTCTCAAGAAATACTTATAGATCACTGAAAATCTATTCATCATTCTGATCTTCATGAACAGCGCATCAGCCGAGTGGCTCCATAGTTTCGATGAAGAGGATAATATAGTGACTGGTAGTGTATCAGAAGAAATAAATAATTCTTATCCAAATTCATGCGTCATCAATCAAATAAATCAGCAAATCAATCATTTTTAACTGATAAAAGCAGAATTTAAAACGATGGCACTAAAACTTTGATTATAAGAAACAACACAACTAATTCTATAAAAAGTTGAATCAAGCAAGCAGGAGTATGAATCAGGAATTCTAGAACTGGCATGAGCAGCTCTATCAAAGGTAACAGTTCTGTAGCAAAAAAAAAAAGCGTTGAATCCCACAAGTGCAGCAGCATCTGCTAGTTTAATTAGAAGGCAAAACTATATAACCATAAAAAATCCATCTTAATGCTTACAAAAGGAATAAGCACACCCATCTCGGTGGAGTGAAGAAACATATAATAGATTCAAATAAATATTTCACATTACTTTGCATGGGGTTCACTTGAATAACGCATCATTGCAGGAATCAATTTCCTTGCATTTAGGTTCTTTGTGGCCATCCATGATTCCACAGTTTCATAAGCATCAAGCGCGATAAGATCTGGTGCAAACTTATACTGCCAAGCAAAATTCTCAGTTGTTACCTTTCAAAAATTAGGACTAAAAATAAGATGCAGTGAACTCTTCAGAATATAGGTATAGAAACCTGATTATCCATTTGTGTCGGAGAAAATTGACCATATTTTGCATAGTGAACTTAAATCTGTACCTGAAGGTCTAAAGCAACAGCAGGTTTTTGAAGCACTTCCAACGCCTTCTTTGCCTCTCCTTGCTAAATTCAAACCCCAGCCACCCCACAAAAAGAGAGATAAGAGAGGAAAATGAATAGTAGTAGATTGCAGCAAATGAGGAACTCAATTGTTGAAACAAATAGTTACCAACTTCAACAAAAAAAATATCTGGCTACCTAATCAGCCATTAACAAAAAATATCACAAGCATCAAATGAGGAAATCAAATAACAAATAAATTAATGTTCTAATACCACTATCAATAAACAACATCTACTTATTTATTCATTCTTAACAGTCCTAATCGACAGCAAAAAATTATGTCAAAACAAAAGGAAATAATTAATTATTCTAATTAGATTGAATCCTTTTACATGGTCATCCTATTTTATTAAAGATTAAATGAAATGGGTGAAAACGGAGGACCAAAAATTTGAGTTCCCATTGGAAATAGGCAAGAAAGCTTCCAAAACAAATAGCAAACCTCTATAGCAACTTCATGTTTTGCATAATCATAACAGATTAAGACTCTGTGAAGTAGTACAGTAAAACAAATACTAGAAAAACAAAAAAATAGATGCAAAAGTTCTAAAGCACCTGTATATAATGGTGAATTACAATGTCATACTGTTCCTTCAGACTAGCAAAATATACCAGTTCTTCAACCCTGCCATAGCTGCAGAAGAATACATTACTCAAAACTTATTTGAACGTGTTTTGAGAAATTACATGCTTTGCAATTTATGCATAATGGTGTATTGAACCTCAAAATGGTTTTGGGTCAAATAACCTATCTATAAATTAAACAAGTTG
>CANXYC012388885.1:0-10236 GCA_948193065.1 Aleurites moluccanus | reverse complement strand
AAACCATGTTGAGTTTGTAAGTTTAATGTGTTAGGTTAAAGTAATTTGAAAGGTAAGGTTTGAATATAGTTTAATGGTGTAAGTAATGGAAATGTATAAGTTTAGATATGGAAAAGATATTTGATATAAGTACTTGGAAGCAAAACTTGAATATGGTGTATGTTTGATATAGACTATTGAGCAAAATGTATATGAGTTGTTAATATGGCATAATAGTGATGAATATGTGAAATGTAAGTCAAATGTGGTGATAGAATGTGATTATTGCATAAAGGATTGGAAAAAGGGTAAATTGTGTAAAGTATGGTTTATAGTGCATAATGTGTACGTTGAATGTGTTTTTATGTGAATAATATGTTTTGTGATATTTTTACATCTTACCGGAGTGTTATATATGAAAATAGGTGAACCGTTGAGTACTCCAGCTCAGAGTGTCGAACGACGGGCTGATTAGGGCTACCGACAGTGAATGGGGGACAAAGTGGTTTAATTGTATAAAAGGTGAGTCTATATGTATAATCATGCATGATTTGCATCATATATCATATGAAATGTCAATTAGACTGATAAACTATCATTTGCTATATTACAGTACATACAGTGCATATTGACCCGTAAATAAGCCTACTGAAACGACCTAATTTGACCTAAACTTTGTCTATCTCTAAAATGAAATCTAGAAAGCCAATTAAGCCACCACTTGGCGCAATCTTCTAGTTTTGTCCCAAGCTTTAAAATGGTACCTCATGATCCACCTAAATCCTTTGGTAACATAGTTAACCAGAAACTACTCAAAAATTCCAAAACGGACCCGTAACGGCAAGTGTCAGTTGCGGCAGCTCAACTGGGCCTCGCCGGCCCTTTTTTTGACTTGACCCTAATTTGTCTTATTATTCATTATGGATATATATATGATTATTCTACAACTATATGAGTTCTATTTGTGATATATTTATTGTTATATGGAGACACACCTATATGGTATTATAACAGGGCTATCTCAATGGTGTAGCAGGTAATTCTATCGACTGTGTGCATACTGGTATTTATGAGACCCTTGCTAGGGAGGGACGTTGTATTCTCTAGTCGTAGGGGCTGATCCCCCTTATGTAAAGTGGTTTGTGCACTTTATGATAGTGCTAGAGTATTAAATTACAGATAGTGTAATTGCACTTTTCATATGACTCAATCCTGTTATATCATATGTGCGTTGACTCGTACACTGGATAATTATATGGATACTTATATGATATTATTTGAATACTTATATGATATTATATGGATACTTATATGGATACTCATATGGATATTATATGGATATTTATATGGATATTTGTTTCACCCTTTATTTGTTATCTTATATTGATTCTACAGGCCATATATGAGCAACCATGGTATTATGAACATCTACTGCATTTATATATATATAGATTCACTAAGTATTTTTATACTCATCCCCTTAGTGGTTTATATTTTTCAGGTTTGCTGTGAGGCTCGAATTCCATTGGCACCTTCCATCCTCGCCTTAGAATTTTGATACTTGTACATGTAAAATTTCAGTCTCAAAAGTATATGTAAATATTTATACGGTATAGAGGTTCTATGGTACTGTAATCTAAGGAGTGGCATGTATATGTATGTGTGATTGCATTTATATAGTTTTTCATATAAATTATGCTATGAACATATATATATATATATATATATATATTATGCTATGTATGGATATAGTTTGATATATAGATATATGTATTGAGTTATTATTGGAGATCTAGAGGGATCATTGATGATAAAGATTTGAGTATTGATGATAAAGTATATTGGAAGTTCTTATTTACATGTTTACAGCTGGGCATAGTCATATTATAGGGGAGATGCTATCGAAATTTCTGCAGCATTATTAAGCTATTTAAGCTTATCATATGAATTGCATACCATATAGTATAATTATTTGGGTTCTTCGTGGTACTGGTAGCTTAGGCAACACCCGTACCCTAAGACCGTCGCGGCTCCCAGGTTGGGTCGTGACATTGGCTAGTAATTTCATACCGAATGGTGACGTGTTATATAGGAGAGTATGGGATAACATCCACCTCAGGTGTGTGACGGAAGAGGAAGTTCAGCAGATTATGGAATGGGTGCATAGCGACGATGAAGGCCCGCACATGAATGGTTTTACGTTGACCAGAAAAATCAAGAATCTAGGGTATTTTTGGCTCACAATGAACGGAGATTGTGCTAAGTTTGTACAGAGATGTCACAAATGCCAGATATTTTCCAAGCTTTAGAAGCGACCTCTTATCCCGTTGCATCCGACTACAACTCCCTGGCCTTTTGCTACATGGGGTATTGATGTCATAGGGCGCACCAGTCCCAAATCTTCGAATGGGCATGAGTATATTCTGGTGGCAATAGATTACTTCACGAAATGGGTGGAAGCATCCTCTTACCACGTGCTGAATTCTAAGAAGGTAGCACACTTTATCCAAACTAACATCATTTGTCAATTTGGACTGCCTTTTGAGATAGTCGCAGATAATGTCTCCCATTTCCAAAAGGAAGTAGTAAGTTTGCTCAAGAGGCAAAAGCTTCAGCACCATCGATCTTCACCCTATTGCCCTCAAACTAATGGAGCCGTCGAGGCAGTGAACAAAACTATTAAGACAATTCTGCAGAATATGATTACCAATCATAGAGGCTGGCATGAGCGCCTCCCATTTGTATTATGGGGATATAGAACCTCCATTCGCACACCAACAGGGGCAACTCCGTATTCCCTGGTATACAGGATGAAAGCGGTGCTTCTAGTTGAATTGCAAATCTGCTATGTGAGGGTTATGCAGGAAAACCAACTTAGTGAAACATAGTGGATCAAAGGATATCATTACTAGTTGAATGCCATTGATGAAAAAAGGATGGATTCGCTCTATTGAATCCAAAGGTATCAGCAAAGACTTGCCCGTCATTTCAATAAAAGGGTAACTGATAGGGGATTAGAAGAGGGCAACTTAGTGCTGAAGGAAATCAGAGCTCCTGTGTATGATCCAATAGGGAAATTTAGACTAAATTGGGCCAGTCCATATGTGCTCAATAAGATCTTATATGGCGGAGATGTCATACTTATGGATTTGGATGGGAATGAATTTTCAAATCCTTATAATCTTTATCAATTAAAAAGATATTTTGTGTAATTTCCATTTCATGATGCATTGCATGAACAGAACTACGAGGGCCTAATTCTCCCAAAAGAAAAAAAATTTGATGTGTAAAAAAAAATACAAATAGAGATACGTAGGCAACTCATTTCGGGTACTGTCCAATGCATAATAAAATTAAAATTATCATTTTTTGCCCAGATTAATTGACTTGTGCTCGCTAAGTTGAAAACCTGAATAAGGTGGTTTAGGCAAAAATTAGAGTAGCTCGACGAGTTGAAAACCTGAAAGGGCAACTCGGGCAAAAATTAGAGCAATAAAATAATAATAATAAAAATAATAAAAAATAAAATAAAAAAGCCTTATTTTAAATTGGATTTCATCAATCATAGTCTAGTATTTTTGTATCCAGTTTCATTAAATTTTGTCCTGTCTCGTCTATCAGAGTCAAAATAATAAAATTCCATCCTATTTCATTCAAAAGAGTTCATATTTTCAAACATAAAAGAAAAAGTCTAAAACATGATCCAAAAGATAGAGTGCATAGTCTAAGTCCGTCTTCTCATAGGATGTGTATCCTTTGAGTCATTAGAATCACTATTTTCAGTCACAAGCATATCTGGCTCAACCTTTACCTCTAGCTCACCCTTGGTCACCTCAGTGTCTTCTAGTCTCATCGTTGTGTCTGCCTCAGTATCCCCAGTCTTTGTGTCTGCTTCCAACTCTGTAATCAAGGCTACTCGTCTGATCTTCTCAATAGGCCAAACCTCCTTGATGAATCAGGAATCATAATCCTCCAGTTTGCTTGATAAGCCAGCAGGGAGTACAAAGTGCATTGAGCACCTTCAGCCATTCATTATGGCCTGGGAAACAGGACAGGTAATCAAAGATGTAAGGTAGACAGCTTCGTCTACTGGGGTGCCCTGTGACTGACCCATCTGCTTCAAGACTCTGGTGCCTTGATAAAATGAGGTCATGGAAATACCCAGTAGGTAAACCATCTTGTACCCATAGCTCATCATGATAAATGAGTCAATCCCATACTAAGAGCAGTACCAAAGTAGGTCTTCAGAATCCAACTCTAAAACCTAGGCAGTCCACTCCTTTTCTGAACCAAAACGGATCAGAGCCCTCCGCATATAGTATTGTGCAGCTAAATAGGGCATCCTATCTGGGGGAGCCACCACTTGTAAGTAATCCTTGAGCCAAACCTAGAAGAGAAATAAAGGGGTTAAAAAGAAAAAAGAAAAAAAGAAAGGAGGAAGTGCAAGATATTTCTACCTCCAAAATGACTGGGCTAACAGACCAGGGCCCTTCAATTCTGTAGTTTCCATCCAAGCTCTGCAGAGTCTCTGCTAAAATCAGACTAGCAATAGTGCAACCTCGCTCCATCTGAGCAACCAGCTCCACCACTCAAACATCTTCTTAGCCAGGTGAGTTGAAGAATAGGCATCTAGCAGTCAAACACAAAACCAAGGCTGTCATTTTGTGTTTCTGTCTCATCATATCTCCTGCATCTTCTGGGAATTGAAACTAGGCCATAACTGCAGCTAGATTGACTTGGTCTCCCATGACCATAGAGTTAGCAAGCTCTTGTCCCAATCTTAGGAGCCTCTTGAAAGAGTGAAAGTATCCAACCTGATATTCGGGGATAGCTAGAGCAACATTCGGATTACTTCCAAGGATAGCATTGAATTCATCGAAAGTAGGGCACATTTCCTCCATGCTTGCTCCAAATCGAAACACGTGGTCAACAGGATCCTAAAACCTAAGATAAGCCTTTAGAAAATCCCAATCCATTTTCACACCCCTCAAAGTTAGAACAGAATTGACCTGATACTTGCCCAGATTAATTTTTTCGACCTTGTCCAAGTTCTTAGTCCACAAAAACATATGGTGACTGTAGTAGGATACCATGGAAAGTTTTCAGTGCAAATAAGAGTCAGAGTGGCTTTTTTCATAAGAAAAGTACCCCTTTTTATGGAAAAACAAGACAAAATAGGCTTGGGCGTGCAAGCCAGGGCGGTGCCACCACCCGGTGTGGGCGGCACCACCATAGCCCTTCGGCGGCACCGCCCCTTTGTGGTGGCAGCATCGCTAGGCCCCCTAGAAGGTGCCAGGGTGGCACCGCCATAGCCTCAGGGCAGCACCGCCCCTTCATGCTAGCATCAACGCCCTTTTTCAGCGGATCTCTTGCGAAATTTTGAATTTTTGGGGTTTCGGGTGTATTTTAGGACATTTCCAAAATTCTTTGGCATTTCCTAGACATCTTAACGCATTCGATTTCATTTTAGGTCTAAAATTACATAGCATTACACAACATTTCTTAGTTCGTATTCATAACATGGGTAGTTAGCTAAAACATCGTAAATACATGCATACATAAGGCATACATCAAACATCATCTATACATCATAGTTCATAAGTAAGCAGAAACAGAACAGCGCAAGAAAAGAAAAAAAGATGCTCAAGAAAGCCACTAGTCTCTACGACGGCAGCAAAGAGGGTCCTCTAGTGAACGAGGTGGGTCAGTCTGAGCATTAAGCCGAGTTAGCATACCCGACAAAGCTAACTCCATTTTACGTCCCACACGATAGTTGTGACGGATCCACTCCATATTAACCTGCAGAAAGAAAAGCCAAAAGCTTAAGGATCATTTCCGAAAGTAAGGCCAGGAGGTATCACAAGCTTAAGGATCATTTCCGAAAGCAAAGCCAAGGGGTATCACAAGCTTAAGGATCATTTCCGAAAGCAAAGCCAAGAAAAAGAGCATGAACATACCTCAAGGTTATCAGGGAGGTCTGGTGCAAGAGGATGGACCGCATATGGAAGATGATATGTCTGCATCTTGCCATGAGCACTAGTATAGAAGATATCTTCATATAACCAGTAGTTAAGGCCCAAGGCGACCCGACTAGGATCATTTCGAGTCCCAGGGGTAACGCTGGGGTTAGCTAAAAAGGGTCTCTCAATGCGCCCATGCTTTGAGCCTGACTTTGCCAAACAACAGAAGGTCCAGTAGTGCCAGATGGTCATCCCAAATGTCGACATGGATCGCCAATAGATCCTGTCATATGAGTACGAAAGAATATCATATAGTTATCCTGATGAGTCACATACAGATGTATGGAAAGACCAGTATAAGCCTCATCAAGGGCATGAATGTCCAAATTCTACCTCATATCAACTGGTGAATGTGCTGGAAATACCCACCTACCAATAGTCTGAACTCAGACTCTCTCTCCTAGGTAGTACAACTTGTTGTATGGAGAGCAAAGCAATAGTCGGGAACAAGGTAGTATGGTACTTGAGTCAAGTTCTACTGGCATCAGCTGCATCCTATCCATGTAAGGTTTCGTCACAACCTGCAAGAGGGTTATGGTGAGTAAAAACTAAGAAATGTGAATAAGATAAAGTCAGAAGATACTTGAAAAGTGTCGAGGCTGCCAAAAACTGCTCGGATAGTCCTGAACTCACTCATACTAGAGCCAGTCCAATATTCCCTATTCCACCGGATATCGACCGGGAAGACATCCAGCCTAGGGTTGTTAAGAGTAGGAGCCAACATCGGAATAAGCCCATACCTGTTTCAAGCATTGAAGACAAAGAGTCAGAAAGACTAAGTAAAAGTTCATAAGAGGTGTAGAGAGTACCTCCCAATTCAAAATTCACAAAAGGTGCAGAGGGTGCCTTCCAGTTTAACAAAGGGTGCAAAGAGCATACCTCCCAAATGAAATAAGTCCCGCCATAGGAGTTGAAAGCTCCCCGAGACAAGTTGCACATCTCCCGGTACATGGTACTCAGGATAGCGCCAGCCCAGTCATATCCACCCAACTGAGTCATATCTATCAACTCGGCAAAATGTTCAGGTTAATAGTATCATGACGGGTGTGCCCAAATGTACATCCCGTCAAAATCAACATCATCAGTCTAGTTATAGTATCTGTATCAAATAGCATATCAGTGAATGGCTCCATCTCTCTCAGCCTGGCCTGAAGCCAAGTGTGAGGTACTGATATGCAATCCTGGGGTGGATCTTGACCTATAAGCTGGATCGTATCTTCAGGAGTGAAAGTGACCCTCCAGTCAGAGTAAAGATCCAGATGACGGGTCCCGAAGCGCAAGCCAGTTAGCATAGACAAATCAAGCAAGGTAACTTTTAGCTTTCCGTATGGAAAATGAAAAGTGTTGGTAGTATCCCACCACCATTCAGCCAGAGCCTTGATCAAGGCTATACTGCTCTCAGGGTTCATTTTGACCCTCAAATAAGATACAAAACCAGCAGGCTCTAACAGGGACTTTACTGGGGTTTCGACTGATAGAGCATCAGCTAGATAAGTTAAGTTTGATCTAGCGCCCCTATTCCTAAGCACAGTGTTCTTTCAAGGAAAAGAAATTCACTCAGCAAATCTTTGCAAAAAAAAAAAAAAAAAGAGGGAGAGTTGAAAAATACCTCTATTCTATCGTCCCAAGAGACATGTTGTTCTGGCTCCTGAAGCAGATTTTCTGAGTTAGGATTATCCCGTGGGGCCTCATCGCTATGATGCCCCCTATTACTAATAGCACTTCTAGAATGTGAAGCCATGAAGAGAGAATGAAGATTTCTATAGAGAGAGAGAGAGAGAGAGAGAGAGAGAGAGAGAGAGAGAGATGTGAAAGTGAGAGTGAAGGGAATGAGAGAGCCTCACCCCTATTTATAGATTTTGAGAATCTTAAAAATGATAATCATGTCCCTAGCCATGGGTAAAAACAAGGGAACTTGCATTTTCGAAGCGGTTCAGGTCAGAATCAAGTGCTGATAGTTTCGCTATATTCGTATGATTTTCCTCTGTCCATCGAGTTATCATCAGCCCAAATCAGACCTAGGATGCTTCTGTAATTCAAAAAATGACAGAAATAGGAAAATGTCAGAAAAATAGAGTGTTGTCTGAAATATGACAGATTACACTCATATATCTCCAGACCCTGCAAGATGTGATTAGAATGCATTTTTTTGTTCTAAACAGACAGAAACAACCCAGTTCACCTACATCACGTCTGTCATCCAAAATGGACAGTCGTGATGGGGGCAGCTGTGAACACTCATTTTTTACACCCGTCAGGACTTGTGCTAAGTCTAACGGCACAAATCAGAACCAAGCCCGTGCACGGATGGACTCAGAAAGCATCTGAATGGGTCTGGGCCTTTGCTGCCACCCTTAAGGGGAGGCATTGTCTCCGTCCACCGTCCCCCTTTGGTTGTGCTGCCCTCCTTAGGCAGCGGTGTTGCGGTGTCACCCCCTTTGAGCTCTCGTGCCGCCAAAGGGCCTAGTGGCGCCGCCCCCTCCCTTCAGTGGCACTAGCTTGCCTATAAATAGTTGACCCCCTTCAACTAGAAAATGGCCCCAAAATCTCTTAAAGTTGAATTTTCCTTCTTAGATTTCTTCTCATATCCCTCATATACCTATTTTTCTTATTTCTTTAACTCACTTTGTGTTTAAAGAATAACTCTTTAGGGCGTGTGCAACCTATTTTTTTTAGTTCTTTTTTAGCTAAAGAAGGATCAAATATAACGCATATGGAGCCTCAAAATTATTTTCAATATAAAATCACTCTGTTGATTTGCTTGTTTTTCTTTTGAATTGTCAGATAAAAGACAATTCAGCCATCAATCCAAAGTGGAACTTCGATCCGAAAAGAGTAATCTGTCCACCGCCTCCCTAAAGAGCAAGGGAGAAGGTATCGTCTTCTAACTTTTCCTGTTTTGATAAAGCATCAAAATAAACAACTCATCTTCTTTAGTTTGATAGAGCATCAAAATAAGAACTAAAACATGATAAATTGGGCATAAAATCAACCCTCCTTCATAAGAAGGAAGAACCGTGTGGGTTTTGATTCCCATTCAACGGGAGACACAAGCAAGCTATGTAAGGACTTCAAATCCAAAAAAGATCAAAACCATATATTTTCTTTATTTAATTGCTTTATTGAATGAATTATTTGGGGAATGTATGATCAACCTAAAATCTATAAGGGCTAGAGTTGATATCCACTAGTTTGGGATTTTTTAATTGTAATAATTTAATTTATTGCTCTTTTAACTACTTTACTACTTTATTTTATCACTTTCGTCCATTCATTTACTTATGCATCTTTACATCTCATCCTTTAAACTGCTCATGAAAATGTTGTAAATCAAGGTTAAAATTAGAAGTCAAGTTCAACCGAAAATCTAGTCCCCGAATCCTCTTTGGTTTCAAATACTAGTGCACTTTTTTCCTTTGGGATAAAATTGGAGTCAAATTGATTTTTTACCTTAAATTTTCCCAGCAAAAATAACTTAAGGTGGCGACTTCAAAATATCAAAATCATTTTCAAAAAGTGCTAAGGTCGTCTCAAAATCTATGAGAAATCGTCCCAAATGAGCATCCCGATTCCATTCTAAATTGGATCCCAGGACGAGGGTGCTCGGGCGAGGCCTCACACACTCTTGTGAAAGAAGGACTCACGCCCATGAAGGTCGACCTTTCACACCCGTAAAGATGAACATCACGCCCGTGAAAGCAATTTGATGAAAATTTGAAATTCAAACAGGAACTTTTTGCACGCCTTTGAAGATTGATTCATGTCTTTGAAGGTATGCTTCATGCCCGTGAATAAAGACTATGAGGTATATCTCAACATCTCTCTATCCTAACTTAACCAAAACTTATCCAACACAACTTAACATATGAAACTCTCTCTCTAAGAGCTACCTATACTCAACAAATCACATTCTAACGGATTGAATTAACAAAAAATAAAGCAGAACATAACAGAACAAAAATCTACATTTATCTCAACTCAAACAAATCTATTCAAAGATAACCAATCAAAGTACAAAACACATACAATACAGATAGAGGGTATTACATATTTATTCTAATAATTTTCATATTCAGTTAAATGTTCTAGGTGTCTTTCTTAGCTGTCATTCAGGAGGCGCTTTGAAGGAGACAATCAGTTTGATGGTCGTCAAGTCTGTAAGTGACAATTTCTAATATATTTTTATGTTGTTCATGCATGTACATTTAATATATATATATATATATATATATATATA
>CANXYC012387978.1:0-17649 GCA_948193065.1 Aleurites moluccanus | reverse complement strand
TTTAACACAACTCCACCCCAAAAAAAAAAAAAAAAAAAAAAAAAAAAAAAAAAAAAAAAAACTCCAGCCAATCTCTTGGTAATGACCTCATTCAAACAAAAGTCGAATTTCATTGAGTTTACTGCCCCAAATATAAGTAATATGTTGAATTATTTCATTTTTTTTTTTTTGAAAAATTTGACTCTAATAATTTCAATATTAGTAAATCTTCCATTGATATTCAATAAATTCAATAACCATTAATAATTTACAACCCATATCTTGTTTTACAGAAATTAGCATGGTAAATTTAGTAATCGTTCTATATTATGATGTTATTTGAAATTATTTTCCTCTATTATGATGTTAATATAATCATGATCCTTAATACAGTAAATTTTATCTTTTTCTAAAAAAATTCCGTGATGTAAAATAAAACAAAAAATCCTTGGGCGTACTTACAAAGTAAGGCTAAATACCATTGGGAATGGGTAATGGAAAGTCAACAATGAGCCTACTAATTATATGTATATTTCCAATGCTTCCCTTTCAATGCCATTTGGTTTACAAGTTATCCATACAAGGGGGCTAGTGCATGATGACTCTGAGATCCATTATCCTTAAAAGGCACTGCCTTCTAATTAATGGTTGTTAAATCAAAGCACGTCATAGTATTCTAAAATAATATTCCCTCCATTCTTCTATATAAATTATTTAAAAAATATATATAAAAATTAATAAACTAATTATTACATATTAATTTATTATAAAATAATTAATATAATTATATTTATTTTTTTTATTATCATTAATATTAAGAAGATTTCTCAAAAAATAAATATTCTTAAATATAGATAAAATTAGAAGAAAATAATAAATATAATCTTAAAATTTAAAAATGATTTATAAAAAAAAAAAAAAAAATTCATTCTTCAAATAGATTTATATAAAAAAATAAAGAGAGTAATAATATAAAGCATTTTATTAATCACTTAATTAAACAAAAAGTGGAAGGATATGGGAAACTTAATCCAGCTTTGTCTAAAAAGTAAAAGGCAACACACTTCCAACTTGGCTTTCCCAAGCTAAGTGCAATAAGACCTGACTTTGTTAAATCTAAAGTTGTATAGTTATAAGAAGGAACTCTATTTTTTATATTTGTTTATCTCAACATTACAATTAAATTATTAATTGCAAAAGGCAAAATAATGGAATGAAATAATTTTTTTTAAAAAATATCTAACTTTTTATTAGTTATGATAGTATGCTTCCCATTTGGAGCACATGGAAGGCAGTCTTAGAATTTCACTTGCATAAGCATTTAATTACATATAATTAGCATTCTAAATTATGCCATAACAACACTTTAATTATGTGTATCAGTTGACTATAGTTAAAATATTTGTGTTTAACTATATTATTTTATTAATATATTTAACTTAATTTATAAACCCTAAATCAACAATATATGTAAAAGAAAAATTGTGTTTCTTTAATATATATTTTAAAAAATAAAACTGTTAATGTTTGAATTCTTATATAATTCTTTACATTAATGTGAAAATTTCATACTTTATCTGTTCATCACAATATCTTATAAAAAATTAATATTACAACTCTCATTAATTAAATCTTTCAACAAATATAAATTGATAATAGATAAACAATTATTTTATAAATTATTTAAATTTTCATTATTAAAAGTAAATTTCATATATATTTTTTCTATATAGTCTATTAAATTTTTAATATTGCTATTTTGATAATAATTTTTTATTGAATATCTAATACGAGAGAATTTAGAGTTAGATTAAAAATGAAATTATTTGTTTTTTATTTATTAATTTTTTGGAATTTATATATTTATATTAAAATTTGATCAAGAATTAGATTATTTTTTTTGTTTATACATCCTAATAATTTAATTTTTTAATATTTTAATTTTTATATTAAAAAATATATTATAAATAGGTATTCCTAACTCGGGGTCCTGATTCTGCCATTGACTATATATGTATATAGCGCAGATAGCACTCTACAAAAGTAAAATGTTTTAATCAAATACTACTTATGAAGATGATAATTAAATTAGCATGCGTGAAGAGTTCTCATAATTAAATATTTGATATGCATTCTTATCATTTTAAAAACATCATCTCTTACACATTACAACTTCTATATATTGGAAAATTAATTCCCTATGAACTAAAAAAAGAATAGTGATGCTCTAAAAATAATATTATTATTATCTTAATATTCACAGTTAATTCATTTTGTCAAATTATTGGTGCTAATTAAATTTATCTGAAGACAACTAATTAACAAGCATTATATTGGATAGATGTTTACTTATGTATACAACTATACAAGGGAACAAAAAAAAAAAAAAAAATTGAAGAGAATTGAGAAATTAATAAATTTTTTTTATTTAATTTATGTTATCTTAAATAATTTAATATATGAAATACTATTATTATTGTTGTTTTATTAAATCTATATATTATTTTTTGATAATTTCACATATTAATAGAAATAAAATGTATGGGCTAATAAAAAAATGATATATATATTAAATAACTTTTAAATTTAACTTTTATTATAAATATAGATAAAAAGGAAGTTTGGCATTTTTACATTATCTATGTTTTATTAGTATTTGACTTATTAGAGTCATACCTGAAATTAGGCTAAATAAAAAGCCTGAAACTAAGCAAACAAAGCAAAATGAGTAACAATCAAATTGAACTGAAACTCAACCAAAGAAAAAGAAAAAGGGAAAAATGTCAACTAGATCATTTCCCTTTTCCTTGATTTCAGAATAAGTAAGCTTAAAGACTTGTACTTTAGAACTTTTTTTTTCTTCTTTACTTATAAATAGATTGTTTTAAGTATATAAGTTGACATACGAAAAATACATTATATTGCATAAATTAATATATAATCGTTTGGGCGTTGAGGAAATATTATTTTAATCGTTTCTCTAGCAAATGTAGAGGGCAAAAGTGATTATTAATGGCTTCATAATTACTGTTTTTTTTTTATTCATTGAGTTTGAGGGAAGATAAAAGCTACTGAAGAGTTTATTGGATTAGATTTTAGACTATGTTACTAGTGATTTCAGAAAATTTATAAATTATGTTATAATTTATTATTTAATTAATAAAAAAATAATCAGAATTCATAAATTATTCAAAATTTATCATTCATTGCAATCTTTCATTTTGATAATTTTTGAAATCTTACATAAAATATGAGATTTTTAAAAATTCATTATTTTAATAAATGAAAATTTTTATAAATTATATTTTTATTATAAAAAATGTCATTAAAATCTATTTATTTCATTTTTATTCAAAGCAAGTGAAATTTTATAAATCCATAAAATAAAAAACTTAAATTTTTAATTATATAAATTTTAATAAATTTCATGAATTTTAAAATTTCCAACCCCATTAATATTTTTCAAATAATACTAGAGTTAATTAACAAAAACTTGTATACAATAAATAAATAGTAATAAAATTAAACAAAGTCGAGTGTATATATATATTATAAAAAAAGTATGGAAAAAAAGTATTCAATTTTTCATCGATAATAGGCTTATGTATATATATATTATAAAAAAAATTGACTATTCATAAGAAAAAAAATAATGAAGCTGCACAACCAAAATCGAAGGCATTATAAAAAAAATTGACTATTCATAAGAAAAAAAAAATAATGAAGATGCACAACCAAAAACGAAGGCAAATTGAGCTAATAATGTAGCGTGATTGTCTCTCCTAAGACCTAACTTTTTTCTTTTCCTGTTTTTTCCGCACAATAATTATTTTTCTTTATCATATGATAATAGATTAGATTATAAAAAATATTTTATTAAGGTATTTGGTTGAACTCTTGTACTAATAAATCGAGACATATAAGATGAATAAAAATATTAGAAGAATTTAATAAATACTCTTCCGTCAATATTTAAATTAATAATAAATAAAATTAAAAAATTTTTATCAGATTAAATATCAAATTAACTCATAAACTTTGTCTCCTCATTTTAATAGATTATACTCAATATCTCCACATTGTTTAAATGAAGAGATTTGGTTTTGGTAATATTTACATTTTTTTTAATTAATAAGTTAATGAATTTGATCATAAATAAATATCTTATTCAAGTGTGTGATTTGAAATATTTATCAAAAAAAGTTGTCTCAAATATATTATCTATTATATATAAATTTAATATTTATTTACGAATTCAACTAATTAAGGAATTGGTTAATTTTAATCAAACAATTTAATTAAAAATAATCACATCCAAATAATCACTTCTAAATTCTAACCATGCCATTGTTTATTTAATTGAATTTAATACCTTTTGTTTTATTCAATGAAAGATATAAAAGATGACTAACGCAAGGACATGAAACCTTTAACTAATTGCATTGTGTCATAGGAATTTCTTAAAAATTAATTTATACTCCCTCCTTTTTTTATATGTAATTTTAAAAATTTATCCATTTATATTTTTCATTATCATTTTAAATTTTTAAAGTAATATTTATTAATTTTTTTTATTTTATCCTCATAACATTTAATTAAAATATAATAATTTAATTTAAAATAATGTTAAAAATATAAAATTAAATAAATTACTTTGAATTTAATTAATAAGTATTTTAATATATGTGCAAAATCTTAAACGACGGATATAAAAAAAAAACGAAAGGAGTATTTGATAAATTTTAAAATAATAATAGATTTAATTTATAAGTTTAAAAAGTTATATTTAATTACATTCATTACCATTTCAATTAATATATTTAAATTTTCACTTTCCTTTCATTTAATTTACTTATAAATTAATTAATTTAATTTAATTTGAATTAATTATTTCTTAACCTTCTTTGAAGAACTCAAATAATAAAGGGAACATTATTAATCCTTGTAAAAAATTTCAACACTTTATTATAAAAAATTAAAATTAAGATATAAAAATAAAAATATTTAAAAAATAGAATAATTATTGAATTAGTCCTAAAGAAATACTCTACCATTGAATTTTTGAGATATATTTTCACAATTGCAGAGTTAAAGCTTTACTAGTGAAATAATATGTTCTAAACTGCTAATTAAAAAACCAACAGTATTTTTATTTTATTTTTGCCACATGAGTTCACTTTCATCAATTGCATCAACCCATTAACAGCCATGCAAAATCCCTTTTTAGTTCAAAAAAAAATCTCTCTCTCTCTTTTTTTTCTTCTAATAGAGATATGAAGCTTTTATAATTGGGATCTTTAATTTTTTTTTTTTCTTCTAATAGAGATTAGAAGCTTTTGTAATTGGGATCTTGGATACTATGCAAAAGTATCCAAACTGAAAGTTAATTACATCTGTATTGTCATTAAAGCCAATTACATTCATTCCTTAATTAATTTAGGAGTTCTAAGTGGGAAATGATACATTAAAAAAATATTCTGATTTTCCACAAAACAATGTATTGTCAATGGGCTGCCATAGAAAGCATAAAACAGACAAAGTCCTGCCTGTCACCAACCCAAAGAACCTAAAAAAAAAAAAATCGTGATAAAGAAAGCAATAAAGATCATCTAAAAACTAAAATAGAGAATAAGATCGTCTCCAAACAATAATAAAACTAAATAAAAAGATACAACCATGATTTCTGCAAGGCTGCAACTAATAAATTAAGTTTAAAAAAGAATGATAATAATAATTAAAAAATAAAGTTTTTAAATTATAAAATGGAAAATAGAGATATTTGTGATTAAAAACAAAACAAAACAAAGTCTTTAAGTATTAATTATAAGATTGGACTTCAACTAGCATCTAGGATTCCCAATCACTTAATGAAAAATTAATTTCCATTAAGTTTATAAGTAATTAAAATTAATTAATTAATTAATTATTTAAAAATTTAACTTCAATTAAAATTTAAATTTAAAATTTTCAGTACAAGAGTTGACTTCATTACAACTCATTCCTAATTAATTTATCTTTTTAATTTCTTATTTTTAGAGTTCACTGTTTTGAATATAAATATTTTATTCGTTCTAAAAAAATATTTTTTTTATTTATTTTAAATTATAATTCACTTTTTTTAAGATATTAATTTAATAAATAATTATAAAATATATTTTTTATTAATTCATATTTATAACATTATATATATAATTATATTTTTATTTTTTTATTTTAAAATTATAAATTTAATAGAATATTTTTTTAATATTTTCATATAAAAATATTATAATAGTTAATTAAAATAAATACTTTAATTGTTGTAAATATTAAAAAAGAAAAAAAGTATTGAGAAGTGTATAATATAAATATTTTAAGGAAGAAAAAGGTAAAATTAATATAATAAATTAAAAATAATTAAATTTTTTAATAAATATGTAAAATACAACTATTTTTTTTTTTTTTGGGACTCAAGAGTAAATCTCTCTAAAGTCCAAAACTGAACCGAAAAATAAATACCCACTTCTTGGTATAACCTCTCTCTCTCTCTCTTTCTCTCTCTCTGTATATATATCTATAAATATACAGAAATTAAATTAAGATTGTCTCTTTCAATTGCCAAACTCTATATGTATTTAGGTATTAAAATTAAAAAAAAAAAAGAGTTTCTTCCTTGGATCTGTAACTGAGGTAGTTTCCTTGAAACCCAAAGCTTTCCATAAAATCTGTGGCCTACCCATTTCCCAGAATTGTGCAAGAAATAATGGGTCGGTCCTGTTTTTTCAGGGCTCTTCTTGTTTTGGCTCTTCTGGTCCTCTCCTTTTCTCATGGTATGTTACAAAGTTCTTAGCTTTTTTTTTCCTATTCTTTTTTATTTTTGCTATTAGGAATTTTCTTTTCTTTTGTTTGATTCTTTTTTTTTTTTTGGGTGAATTAAGGATTCAGTAGAAAAGTGATGGAGACAGTTGAGGTTAAACATTCCTCTGTTCAAACAGAGGTCGGTTTCTCTATTTTTTTGTTTACTCCTTTCCATTTTATTTTCTTGATATTGATTGTATAGTCTTTGTCGTTTTGTGTTTGTTTTCCAGGAAACTGCAGGGAAATCAAGGGAGATGATTGAATTGTTGGACTATCAATTGGATCCAGGGCCAAACACTAATCCCAAAACTGGGCCTATACCTCCTCCACAGGGCTGATTGAAAGTAATTAATTAGTTAATCTAAAAACATATTACCAGTGTTATGGTATTATGTTTTTGGTTTCTTTTCTCAAGTTGTACTTTTGCAAAACAAAGTGGGTTGAAAAATAGTTAGGTTTGGGTATTACAGTATTAGTGTTTGGTATTATGTTTTTGGTTTATATTCTCAGGTTGTACTTGTGTAAAACCAAGTGGCTTGAAAAATACTTAGGTTTGGGTATTATGTTGATTAATTAATGTTTAAACTTTGCCAAATAAGATGCTTCAATGCTATTTTCTTTCTTGTGATCAAACTTTTTGATGTCTGCTCCTTTCTTGTAGCTTAATAAAGGAGAAAAAAAGCTCTTTTACACTTCTTTGGCTGTGAAAAAAGGAAAGGCTCCTATGCATGTATCTGATTCAGTGGGAGAATTAGACATGGATATAAAAAGGGTATCATCGTAATAAAATTTTAAAATGTCAATTTTAGTTTGATGAATAAAAAAAATAATTATACCAATAATAACTAAGAATTTTATGTGTAAAAAGAAGAGTTAAAGGTTAGAGAAGTTGGTTGGCAATTTAACTAAAAGAGACCTCAATGTTTATGGCAAAATCTTTTTAAATTGACAAATATGGAATTATTTTATAAAAAATTATAAATTCTTTACTATTGAGTTTTCTACTTTGAGGCCAAATATATTTGTTATTAAAAAGAAAAAAAGAAAAATCATGCAAAACCAAAAAAAATTAAAGAAGAAAAATTAATTTCCAAGTAAGTAGTATGAAATTATTAACTTATATTGTAACTTTTAATTGTTTTATCATATCTTGAATTGAACATGAATGATTTGTTAGGGTTTTTAATATTAAGCAATATGAAATTACTTGATGTATGTAATTACTTGATGTATTTTATCTTATGTAATTATTTGAAGTCTTATAAACTAAATATCTATATAATTTAGAATACTTAGCATGTTGAATATAAATGGTCATACACTAAAGTTTATCAATTAATAGATTTTTATTCATATTAACTCAATATAAATATTTATTATTTATTGAACTTATATTAAAATATATTTAAGATTATTATTAAATACCCAACATGATTACAATATGATTTAGTGATAATATGAACGACCATTGTCTACTGGTGAAATTAATCCTAATCAAAAGAGTTTTAGAGAGCGAGCGAGAGAGCTCAGAGGTTATAAAAATCTTCCAATTTTCACAATTGCTAATAGAAGTCATAAGTGATAACTGATAAGCCTTTTACTATATGCCTGGAAATTGGAAAGGTCTCTCTTGGACAGTTCCAGGAGTCCATTAAGGGCCTTTTACCCAATACCCACTCTCTAGTCCTAGCCTTGATTTTTTGAATTTGGGCTATAATATAATCAAGATGGACTTGGTTGTCATAAACAGTAAAATTGAGGAAAGGGCCCATTTTTTACAGTGTAAGCATTGACTTTTTATTTATTTTTCTTAAAGGGTTGCCTGTTGACTTGTTCATAGATAAGTCAAAATTTAGAAAAATATTATAATTTTCAAATATTAAATTTATCTGATTCATAATTTTCTTAAAAAATTGAGATTTGCGATTGAATTTACCAACAAATAGTTTCCATTGAGTAATTATGGAACACTGAGTTTGAAAATGGAGGGATTGAGAGTAAGGCCTTTAAACGTTCTAACATTTGAAGTGTAATTTTTTTTTTTTTTATTTATTAACTTCCCGAGTATTCAATATCACAAAGACTTGGTAAAAAATCTGAAAGTAAATGGGTGCCAAAAATATAAGAAGGGTGTTCTGCAATCTAATTGGGAGCTTAAAAATCAATTTTGTAATGAAGTATAAAGTTTTTAAGCTAATCGAATTTTTTTTCAGTATTTCATAGTAAATCCAAGTTGAATTTTGAAATATTTTAATCGAGTTTTTTTATAAGTAATAAATTGATATTTATTTTCAATCATATTTTTTTTACAAAGTTTGTTTTGACAAAATTTTCATTTTAATAATATTCCATTTTGATAATAAAATCTCAATTTAATAATTAGATTATCAAACATCCATAAAATGAGATACAATTTTTTAAAATAAACTCTTACTATTGCTTAAAATTCCATTCATTTATCTATATATAAAGTTTAATACTAAATAAAATTTTGGTGTACTAAAAAAAATAAATTTTGAATATATTAACCCCTAGCTCCTATACTAATAATATCAATTTAGATTTTTATTTTATTTGATGTCTTATTTTTTATTTTATATAATTTTTTATGTGTCACATCGTTAATAAAAAAATATTGATATCAAAATATTAAAAAAAATAATGTAAAATATAAAAAAAATATATAAAATAAAAAACAAGATATCAAATAAAATAAATGTTCTAAATTATAATAATAGTGATAATAATAATACTCGTATATGTAATATAAAGCCACTAATCCTAATAATTAAGGGTAAATTAATTATTCTTACGGCTTGGAAAATTTAACATAACTAAAGATTATTTTTCTTACAGTGTATAATTAAATTAAGAAAGACAAAAATTTAATCTGGAAAAAAAATTTAGATTCAAGTGGTAATAGTCTTCTTTTTATATAAAAGAAAATGTATTTGGTTGGAATGTTACATTCATCAATTATAAAAATATACCAATACACTACGCTTTTTACCAAGACCACAGCCAGGACTGGAACCAGACCGGTCGTTCCCAGTGGATCTGGTTCCAATAAACAATGATACTAATTCTAGCCAGACTAATCCGGACTTGTTCTGATTTAGATTCGGCCGAATTTTGGTAAAAATGAAATATATATATATATATATAAGTTATTTTATTTTGACTTGGATTTAATATAATATCTTGTTGAATCAACTCGTCCTCTGACCTGAAACTGGTTCAAATCGATTTGAGCCATATCAGATCCATCACAAAACCAAAAATTGAGTCTGAGTTCATAATATTGTTTTAGACAAAAATAATAATAAATAAATAATTTTTTTAATATATTTAATTCCAATTATTTGAATTTGAAAACTTTTAATTATACTAATTAATAAAAAATTCATTGATAATAAATAAATAAATAATTTAGAAAAGAAAAAAGAATGAAAGAAAGGGGAAAAAAATAAAAAATAAAAAAAGCCCACTTTAGGCTTGACCAGAACTTTCATTGGAGTCTTTTGGTGTTCCCTTCTCACAAGTTAGAAGTTACATGAACCGGCGTGCGCGGAAAGATGGAAAAGTAAAAGAATTGCAAGACTCTATAATTTATTTTTATTTAATTTACCACAAATTTAATTTTTTTATAATAATATATTTATATTTGAAAAGACCTGAGCACGATACTCCGAAAATATCAGCCCGAATTGAAATGTCATATCCATTTATTATTGTATTGTAAATTTTTTAAAACTCAAAGTAACAACTGTAATTAAAATAATATGGAACTGAAACATGCTCAATCCTATATTTTATTAAAAGACATTAATATTAATTTTCATTTATTTAGTCATCTTAAAAATAAACTTAAAATAACTTATTTTAACATTTAGTTTTTATCAATATAAATTTCTCGCTTTCAATTCTACAAAAGATAAATAAAATAAATTTGAAATAGAATTTAAGAATCTAAATATAGGAGTATGAATGACAATAGCTCGACTTTGAGACTTAAAGTAAATTTTTCAAAACTCAAATCCGATCCGTTTAATAATAAAAATGCTCGTTCTGCTTTAAGATGGATAACGAGGCAGGTGGAATAAGGTTATATATATATATTTATGTCTTTTTTAAATATCCATATAATATAATTTATATTTCACATAAAAAATAATTATAAATTAAAAAATATATAAATTATATATAAAAAAATATTAAAAAATAAAAATATATATAACATATATAAACGGGTTGGATTCGGGATATCCATCACATGTATAAAATAAAAAAATTCATTCTATTCTATTTACTACACGAGTCATGTACTATCTATATTATTCGAAATTAGATTTAATTGAATATATGTGAATTGGATTAAAATTGTCATATCTAACAGAGGATATTGCATGTGAATTTAGCTGTTAGCTAGCTGATAACTAATTTGCATTTAATATTTGAAAATGTCAATTAATTGTTATAACTGATTATCAGTTAAAAACTGAAAATTTCAATTAATTGCTGATAATTGATAGGAGTGCCAGTTAGAAGGCTTTACCAACAACTCATACCATTCCCATTCTTATTCTCTTAAATTAAGGGGTATATTAGATGAGGAGTATTAGAGATTTTTATGGATTTAAAAAATTAAGGGATATATAAGAATAATTTTTAAATATTTTATAAAAATTAATAGATATTAAATTAAAATTTTAAAAATTTTAAAAAAATTTATAAAAATCTAAAAATATTTAATTACAACTTATGTAAAGTTTATAAAAATAAATAGATATTTAAAAAGTCATTAATTTTTATAACTAATATATTTTTACATATTTTTATTAATTTTTTATGTTGTAGTATAAATAAAAAATATTTTTAAAAATTTTTTACTTTTTTTTTAAGATTTCAGTCGACTTTTATTTTTTAAGTTATAGAAGTTTCATCTAAAAAAATCCAATATTTTATTTATTTTTTAATGTTGTTCGTGTTCTTCTTTTTTTTTTTTTTCATTATTTTTTTTATATTGTTTATTTTTTTTTTGTTGAACTGATTAAAAGAGTTTGTTCAATTTTTTATGTTGATTTTGAGATTGTAAAAATGAATTTAACTTTTATTGTATATATTTTATAAATTATAATTACATGTATTCAAATTAAATTCATTTGGAATCAACTCTCTAAGTATTATTTTTTAACTAAATACGAGTTTAAACAATGCTCATCCCCTAATACTAATTAATACATTATTCATTATTAAAAGTTTAATTATTTTATATAATTCAAGAGTTTTATCTATTAATAACAACGACTTGTTTGATTAAAATTAAAAAACAAATGATATAAGATTTATAAATTTTATTTATAAATTTTATTTTAAATATTTAAATAGAATTTATTAATTAAATTAAAAATTATTGTAAATTTGTGGAATGATAAATAAAAAAATATTCAACGTTATATTTTTTAAATATTATTTAATTGAGAGCTTCTACTTTTATTTATTATTTTTAATATTTATTTTTATTACATGATAAATATAAATTTATTACATTTATATAAAATAAATATTAGAAATCAAAGAAAATATATTAATATCTATAAAAGTCTATTAAAATAATTTTTTTTATAAATTTATAAACATCACAAAACTCATTAAAAATCTATGAAATTTACAAAAATCATTTACTTAAACAAAAAAAAATATAAATATCTTTAAAAGTTTTAATTAAATACACCCCTTAAATTAAAAATAAAAAAATAGGGTGGGATAAGAGTTATCCGTTAATTTTGTGAGTTTAATTAATTTGCGTAACAAAAAATAGGAGTAAAACTAGATTTTAAGGGTTAGGGGCTAAAAATAATCATGGCAAAAAAAGTTCAAATTTTTAAGATTAATTTTAAATTTTTTTATTATTATATTATAAAATATTTATTTATATATAAAAATAATAATAAATTGATACAAATAAAACTCTAAAATTTAGGGCAATTTATTTATATTTTAAAAAAAAAATTATAAAATATACATATAATAGGTAAAATTTAAAAAATATGAAGGGGTTACATGCATATATTTTAAAAAATATGTAATTTAAAATGAAAATTTTAAAAATTTGAGAGGTTAATATGATATATTTTTAAAGATTTATTAAAAATATATAGGTATAAAATTAATTATGAAAATTTGATGGGCCAATGTGATATTTTAAATTTTAGAAGAGATCAATATGATATATTTTAAAAATATATTAAAAATTATATATATATATAAATGAATTTTCAAGAGTATTGGGAGCCATGTACCTCCAAGCTTTCAAATGGTTCCGTTGCAGTTTAGAAATTAATTAATCTTTTTAAACATATATTTTTTTTCTTTCAAAATTGAGAAAATAAAAAATTTTAATAATATTATTTTATTCTTAATAATTAATATACTTTTTACCAATTATATTTTTTAATAATAAATATTTATTAATCATTTCATTTACTGTCTTATGGATTAAATATTATCTTTTCTTTTTCCTATAGAAAAAAAAAAAATCCTAAAGAAGGTGCAAGACTCGTAAGATTTTCCAGGAATTTTACAAAGGGGAACGTTTCCCACAAGTTTCCACTATTTGACCGGTTTTTTAAACCCAAAAGATCAAGGGAAAATTGCATAAATATATATTTTTTTAATTTTTTTCTTTCATTCTTATCGTTTTTTATAAATATATATTTAATATATATATCGTATTTTTAAAAAATATTTTTAAATATGTAATATTTTTTAAAAAATATATTTACAATAATAAAAATGAATTTTTTTTTTTTTGGTAATTTTATAAAAATTCCAAAGTTCAAACCAGGTAGACCACTGCTTGGAAATTGCGCGCGTTATATATAATCAAGGACATGGAAAATGCAAGGCCAGAATTGGCAGCCCACTTTTTTTTTTTCTTTTTCCAAGAAATTTCTATATATTTAAAATTTTAGTCAATTGACAAACCCATATGAAAAAGGCATGTTATTGATTATTTTCAACTATTTGAAGGAAGATAAGACAAAAAAGAAAAGGCCAACTAAAATTTCCAATTATGCAGCAATAGTAGAGAAACTTCCCTTGAGTGATGACCATTTCTTTTACTTTTCTTCAACAACTTCAACAAATAAAATTGATGCCTGCTACGCCGCTCAAGCACCTTCCTTTCACCTCCTGAAGGCTGACCTGACCCTTACATGCATTCAAATAACAACTAAATCTCTTACCTGTATAAGCTATAAATAAACCTTCTCTCCCATTTCATTCCTTGACAAATTCCTGCAAAAAATAAAATTTCTTTGTTTCTTTCTTCTTTTCTTTGCCTTCTTTCCTAAGCTCAGAACATTTTATTTATATAGTTGAAAGAGAATTAAGTTTTCAATTTTCATTTCTTGTATTGATACATACTTTAATTATGGCTAAAGTTAAATCAGGATTGTTCTTAAACCAAGATGAAGCTTCATATAGTATTAATGACATATTATTACATTTGCTTGAGATTCTTTTTTTTGGAGTGCTTTCCAATAGGTTCAATGACATACAGAAAATTTTTTCAAGATTTTGGTTCTCTCTTAGATACCAATTTAGCTTTGGTAACTCCAAGGTGTGGGAAGAGAAGAAAAATCAAGATTCTTGTTCTTTCTTTGACAACAAAAGAGATGATACTGATAGTAACCTCTGCAGAGAAGAGCTGGAGATGGTGATGGGGATATTAGGACTTTTTTGCAGCCCAGAAAGCGAGAAGCTTAAGGAGTCTATGGGTTCTGATGAACTTTCGCAGCTGTTTGATGAGGAGGAGCCAAGCTTAGAAGAAGTAAAGGAAGCTTTTGATGTTTTTGATGAGAACAGAGATGGGTTTATTGATGCAGAGGAATTGCAGAGAACCCTCCGAAAATTAGGATTAAAGGAAGGATTTGAGCTTCAGAACTGCAGAAAGATGATCAGAGCATGTGATGGAAACAGAGATGGAAAGATAGATTTCAATGAATTTGTAAAGTTCATGGAGAACAACTTTTATTGAACATATTTTTTGAACATATCAAAAGCTCAAACAAATTTTACATCTTGCAATTCTTTTCCTCCCCCTCAAATATCTACATCAGTCTAATTTTTATTTTTATTTTATTTTTTTCTTTTAGCCCATATGTAATTACAGTATAAGTTTTGATGAGAGCAGTAAATCCAGATGAATATCTTAAAATTAAAACAAAAAAACAAGGCAAAAAGCTCAAAGCTTGATAATATGAAAGGAAACAACAACTTCATGCTCACCTTCTAATGAAAAAGGTCAACAGAAAGTTAGGTAAGTGGTTTGAACAACTTACAAGATATCATACTTGTGGGGACCCCTAATAGGCTAAACATCCAGCAATCTATGTATTGTCTTATATGAAAATTTTCAGTTCATATGCATAATTGAATAATACATCAATTATCCCTAGTAATCTGCACAAGAACAGCACCCATCCTGGAAATGACGGGAATGATTATTATCTCTAACAACGATCATCCTATTTGTGCCCTTTGAAATGAGTTTCACAGCTGAGTGGCAATTATCACACATCCTAAGGTTCTTCATTATAATAATAGGTGTTTCTGAAGGTGCTTTTATAAGACCATATGCTATTGCCAACTTCTCACTGTGAAAACTAAGATAATGATCCTTCTGCTCATCTTCTACATCATGCAGTACTGCACCAATATCTGGAATGTATCCCAGTGGCTTTATCATAGCTAATAGTTCCTTTACCTTTTCATAAATCTTACTGTGCTCTGTATGCTTAATGTCTTCTGAAACAAAAATATGGGTGACATTTCTTATTTCTATCCAGCTCACTCCAGGTTCTTTCTTGATGCTTTTGTCCCTCATCAACCTCCGAATTTTGGCAACTCCGTCCCATCTCCTTGCTTTGGCATAGAAATTAGATAATATCGTGTATGTTCCCCCATCATTATGGCCTATTTCTAAGACCTGTTCGGCAATCCAATTTCCTAAACCATAGTTTCGATGGACATGACAAGCATTGAGTAAAGTACCCCAAGCAACAACATCCCATTTTACAGGCATAGACCTCATAAACTTCTGAGCACCATCAGGTCTTCCAACCTTGCTCAGAAGACCAACAACACATGTATAGAGCAACAATCCAGGTTCAATACCACTCTCTTTCATTAGGTCCAAAAAGTAGAAACCTTCTTTTACCAGAACTAGATAACTGCAAGCAGAGAGAACTCTAACGAAAGTTACATAATTAGGATGCCCTTCTCCAGCTAATGTAACAACCCGAATCCCACATTGATTTGGGGTAAGAAATTAAAGTAGTTTTATGTAGTCCAGTTCTAAATTAGGCAGGAATTGATATATAAAACGACAGGTTATTTGAATTCAATTTCGGTCGAACAGTTATAATTTGATACTAAAGTTTGATAGAGGGCAGATTATGCGGAGCTTTTAGGCTCACAAGAAAAGGCTATTTGTAGAGTAGAGCACAATCATAATATCCAAGCCCAATAAGTACTAAACTAGTGGTTTGTGCTCAGTTGTAAACTATTTAGAGTTAATTTCGAGCTTCGAGCATTAGACTAGTGGTTTGAATTTAGTTATAAATTATTTAGAGCTGTTTCATCTACCATTTCTTAAAACATCAGAATAGCTTCCTTTCCTAGCCCATGATGTGAGTAGCCACATATCATTGCGTTTCAAATAGTTGTGTCTCGATGTATCTTGTATGAAAATACTTTGTTTGTTACTTGAATGTTGCCTCCCTTTCCTAGCCCATGATGTGAGTAGCCACATATCATTGCATTTCAAGTAATTGTGTCTCGATGTATCCTATATGAAAATACTTTGTTTGTTACTTGAATGTTGCCTCCCTTTTCGTACATATTGATCAAAGCATAAATTCATTCGGTCTTGCATCATCAAGTTTCATTTTTTAAAATAAATTCAATGCTTCCTCAAAGCATCTGTTTTGAAAATAAGCAGCAATTATTGTTGTTCATAGTACCATATTTTGAATATACAATTAAGGGCGAAATCGAAACTTTGAACTTGAAGACCAAAATTAAGAAGTATTAAATTCTAATATATTAAACTGTAATGTTATATATACTAGTATGTTTCATGTTTACATAGATATATATATAGTGTCAAATTAATTATCTTTAAAAGAAAAAAAAAATATAACTTCATCAATTTGATGACAGTAGTCCATTTATTAGATTCTTGGAGAGATATTATAGTCAAATGAAAAAAAAAAAGGTAATCTAGAAGAAGTGAACAAAAATTGCATGGTGTGAATTTGCACCTTCAAAGTTGTTTATTTTAGCCAAAACAATAAATTCATGCAAGGGTTTTTGGCAAAACAAGAAATTCATGCAAGGGTTTTTGGCAAAACAAGGGAAGAAAAATAATAGGAGGCTCGTATAAAAATTAGAGAGGAATTCATAGGAAAATTAATTATATATACACATGATTTTTTTTTTAGCTTGAGAGAGCTGCCCCTATGAAAGTATATGTAGTTATGTCCCCTGTCTATGACTGATAAAAAACTCTTCTTTAGGAATGGCAATGGGATGGAGAATTTCCGTTCTTTACGGAGATTTGCTTTGAACGGGGTGAGAATTTCTCAATTTATCTTCCCATACGGGCGGGGATGGAAAATATTTTTTTTCTGTTAGCGGGAATGGGGGGAGACGAGGAGTGTATTCCCCACCTCGTGGGGATCCGTTATTATACTTAATTAATTATTATATTTATTTAATTATTTCTTATATAAAATTATATTAATTAATATATATATATATATATAT